>JANTPZ010090219.1:0-41716 GCA_025593235.1 Vachellia pachyceras | reverse complement strand
GTCCCTTCTTTTTTTTTTTCCTTTCTCTTCTTTTATTCTTCTTTCTTCTTTTGTCTTCTTCTTTCTTTCCTTTCTTGTCTCTTCACGCTTGCTTCTCTTTCTCCATTTTTCAACATCCCATTTAATGGGATATGACAAACATTGTTCCTCACCCTTGAGAGACTAAGGAAGCAAACTAAGTCACGTATAAACCATACTTGCAAGTTGTACCATAATAAACTATACTTGTAAGATGTACGTGTTATTTAAATTGGATGATCAGTCGATGACTTTCTTGATCTCTAGGATGATCAGTCAAAATTCCCAAGTCACGTATGACTTAAATCAATACCAGAAAAATGACATTTAGCGACAGAAAAATCCATCGCTAAATGGCTATTTTCCATCAAAAAAATTTCATTTAGCGACGGAAAAAATTAGCGACCCTCGTTTTAGCGACGGAACTGGTAGTAAATTGCTACTGCTGACTTTTTGAGTTTATTACTAATTCAAATTCGACATAACTACTGTCAATAAGCATTATAAAAATTGACTTAAATATTGATGACCTTGTAGATTAAGGAAGAATTATACCAATATAAAGTTTCACTAACCAAATTTAATTCGTAGTTTGTAAAATAAAAGTATCATGGTGGGACATTGACGATGCCTCATGACCAATAGAGAGATAGCAATAGCTGCTTCAGAATTTTTGACACTTCATATCGTTTTATCTAACTAACAAGAATACTTTCGTTGTGTAAAATTTTCAGATCAACAGCTTTAATAATTCATTTGAAGATCCTGGAACTGCAGTTCAAACATACTTACGAAATAAAAAGGCTTGAGAAGTTCTACCTTAGTTTTTGGATCACAGTTCCAAGGGTTAGTAAACTTCGATTTATATGGCCACCTTCTCTCAGCCTGGTACCTTTTGTTAACGCTCGTGAAGCACTCTCACTTCCAGCAAGATCAACAAAATACTGCACAGATAAATGAACTCACCCATTTCTTATACAAGAGGATTATCATGCTATTATATGACACAAAAGGCAAAAATCATACCACACTAGCTATAAGAATGCCGGATCTACGAATGCCTGCATATTGACTTGAAGAACCTTCAATTGTCTGCATGAATTAAAAAATTTTGTAAAAATTTAGGAAAAACTTGTCTCAATTAATGAATATAGCTTGGTGGTGAAGTGCACACCAGTCAAAGAATTTGATGAGATCTGGAGTTAGTTTCGTTCAAGGAAGTTTCTTTTGTTGTCCTTTGAACTACGACAAATGGCTAACATTTTAAAAGGTTCACCAAAATGTATCAAAAGTGATACAGGAGTAGCACTAATTAAACACCAATACCAGCGCATAAAGAAAGGAGATGCTGCAAATGACTCCTCCCAGTCAAAATATCCTAAGAAAAGGAAGTAGCTATATCCTCTCCCTTTTAAAAACTTCAGCGCTGAATCTTCGAACAGAGATCAAGATGAAGACGGAACTCATGAGTCACGAACTCGACAGCAACACAGACGGAGTGGCCGAGCGAGAGACCTAGAGTAGGTGTGGGACTGTGGGTTAGGAATTTCAGAGGGCATCGTCAGGTCAGTGGCGAGCGAATTTTGGGAAAGGGAAAGTGAGGCCAGAAGTAGGAAATGGTGTGTTGGGTAACAGGGATGCTGAATCGAGAAGAGACAGAGAGAAGTGGAGGAAAGAGCGAAATCTGGAAAATTTAATCTCTAAGGGCTTGTTTGGTTGGGGGAAGGGGATGGAAAATGAATCCATCCCCTTGTTTGATTTAAAATTTTGGAGGGGAGGGATCCAAAATATACCTCTTCATTCCCTCCCCTCCCCTTATTTTGGTTCTCTCCAAATTGAGGTTTTTTGGAGGGAAGCCAAAAATTATGACTAATTTAACCCTATCAATTTTATTATATTTCCATCCATAATCCTGGTAAATTAAAACGTATCGCTTCTCAAATTTTTCCTTTGTTTTGTAGAAGCAGTTTAGTTAACCAACACTTTCTTCCTCCTTTGCTCTTCGGACGTCTTGCCGGTTACAAGTTGGATTAAGGTGGTAAGTTAAACATAAATTAAGTATTGTGAAATTAAGCTACATATAAGTCCTGTTTTTAATTATTTAAATAAATTATATGAGAGAAGTACCTTAACAATTGTTTTAATTAATTAAATAGAATGAGTAATTAATTTTCATGAGTGAAAACTAAATTAAATAAATTATATAAGTAAATAAATATAAATCAACATATAAGGGTAAAATGGTAAATTGACCATTAACTTCCCTCCCTTCCCCTACTGAACGAAACAAAAGATCATTAAAAGTCTTCTCCTTTCCTTCCCCTCTAACTAAACCAAACGAAGTAATCTTATGTCATTCCATCCCTTCCCATCCCCTCTTATCCATCCCTTCCATTTCCCTTCCATCAAACCAAACATAGCCTAAGCAGCAAGCGAAGGAAGGAAAAGTGACGGTCTGGAAAAAAGAAATGATGATGGTAAAAGAATGAAGTGATGGAGAGAATCTAACAAGTCCCCCGGTTGCTGCCTCTAGGGAAATTGCTGCCTCTAGGGAAATTGCTACCTTTAGGGAAATTGCTGCCAGTTGTCTTTTTTTCCCTCCTTCTAATTCTTTCCCAAACCAATTAAGCTTTTCCCGCCATTGTTACCTTTCAATTTTTCATTTCTGCTTCTTTACAGAATCAAATCTCAATAATAGGATATATCATACAATTAAAATTATAGACATTTAGGGAATTTAAGGGGTGATAAGAGATCTTAAAATTAAAAATTAATTCATATAATTAGAATTAATCTCTAACTAACGATATGAAGGAATCAAAGAAGCACGTTTTCAACGAGATTTAGCATCATTAATTTTCTTTGCTAACTTAGAGAATTAGAGAGGGATTTAATATTCCTCACTAATTGAGAAATTTAGAGAGGAATATATAAGTCCTCGCTAATTTGAAAAATTAGAGAGGAATTTAATATTCCTAGCTAAATTCCTCCCTATTGGGTAATTTAGAGATGAATATATAAGTCGTCGCTAATTTTTCTTGTTAATTTAAGAAATTAGAGAGGAATATAATATTCCTCTCTAAATTCGTCGCTAATTGGGCAATTTAGAGAGGAATATCCAAGTCGTCGCTAATTAAAGAGGAATTTAATAGTTCTCGCTAAATTCCTCGCTAATTAGACTATTTAGATAGGGCTGAGCAAGCAAATCCGGACCCACCCTACCCGCCCGTGACCCGTGAAAAGAAGCCCGTTTTAACCCACCCGTTTTGGACCCGTTAAACAGGCGGGGTTACAAGTTCACGGAGCGGGGCACGGGCTCACCCACGGGGTGCACGTGTTGCCTGTTTGCCCCGTTAATAATAATTAAAAAAACATTCTCACGCTGGCATTCTGCTCACTCTTCTTTAAGTTACTTGCTCAATGGCTCGGTGTTGTCTTGTCTCTGTGCAGCTGTGTTGCTTATCGAGCCAAACGGACTAGACATTATGTACCAGCCCTGCCCGTCCGTTGCTCACCCTTATATTTAGAGAGGAATATCAAAATCATCGCTAATTTTACTCGCTAATATGTGATTTTCTAGTAGTGATTATATCATGCATCCATTCCAGAATCAATAATTATTAGTGCCTTATCCATTAGGGTTCTCAAACCAATGCTTGCATGAAAGCCACAACTCTGTAGAATTGCTATTACATATCCTCTAGATTCCTTTCAAAAAACAAGCAATGTCTAAAAATATTTCTTTCTCTTCATCATCAAGTCCATCATAACTCAATTTTAACATGACATGAATTTCTTTGCACTTTCCCTTTTCTTTATGCCCCGTTTGGTACGCGGAACTGATTTTGATGGAATTAGAAGTGGAAGTGGAACTGGAAGTGGAAGTGAAATTAAAAGTATGTTTGGTATGCTGGAAGAAGTGAGATATTATTTTTAATTAAAATATGTAATTTTACTGTGAACTACGAAAATACCCATTATAAAAAATTTGCAGACACCCAGACGCCTCCGATCATGCTCATCGTCGTCGTGCCAACACCCAGCCATTCGCACTCTACCACTTGCCATAGCCATTCGACTAGCCAATGTCTTGGCCTTGTGTATCTTTTCAACTCTTCCATCAAGTACATGCTTGTCTCTACTTGCTATGATAACTTTACTACCATGTCCCAAAGGAGGAGCTTCACTTTCCAAATAATCTAATTGACTTGTGTGGCTTACATCATCAAGTACAATCAAGACTTTTCAACGACTGAGTTCTTTAAGAGATATATCCTTTAACAGTTCACAAAGAAGCTTATCACGTATATATTTGAACCCATTCTTTTCTAACAATATGTTTTTCTAGTGACATGATAACATTATTATTTAATAAAGGGTTAAATGTCATTTTTTGCTATCAAATGAACATAAAATCAACCTAGCATTTACGCTAACGGAGGGAGGAGGAGGAAATGCTCAAATCAACTATGCTTTCTTGAAACTTGATACAATGAAGAAGTTGCATGAATTGGCCTTTTATAGGCCCATTTTACAATAAAATAATAGGATAAAAAAACAACTTGTAGGAATAGCCTAATAAAACAAAGGTTGCTATAACATTCATTCCTATCCTCTTCAACTTGTTAGAGCAGCGCAGACCCAGTTTTTTTTACTGTTATTGTCCCATAATTGTTGCTACCTCCTCATGAGCCAATAAGAGTGTATAACTTTCTCTTAAGGTAAAGTTTGGTCCAATGAAAACATGCGGTGCATACTTGATTTATTTCTGACATGGCCTCCCTTAAATCAAGTATGCACATTAATCATTCCAAGCATTTTCTTCAACTTGCAAAATAGTTCTGCTTTCAATGGTTTTGTAAAAATATCTGCAACTTGTTCTTCAGTTGGACAATATTCGATCACAACTTCTTTTTCTGCTACCAATTCTCGGATTTTATGAAACCGAATATCTATGTGCTTGGACCGCCCATAGAAAACTGGATTTTTGGAAAGTGCAATTGCAAACTTATTATCACAAAAAATCATTATAGGAGTATTTTGCTTTTGATGCATTGCTTCAAGAATCCTTCTCATCCATATTGCTTGTGTAGCACAACTTGTTACAGCTATGTATTCTGCCTCGGCTGTTGAGAGTGCAATTGTTGGTTGTTTCTTCGAGGACCATGTGACTGCTCCAGTGCCTAGATGAAATATGTAACCTGATGTGCTCTTTCTTGTCTCAATGTCTCCTGCCTAGTCACTGTCTGTGTATCCAACTAACTCTACATTAGAATTAGTATCATAAAAAATCCCCTCAGTCAGAGTACCTTTGATATATCTAAGGATTCTTTTTGCTCCCTGTAAATGACATGCACGTGGCTCTTCCATGAATCTGCTGAGCAATCCTACTCCAAAGACAATATCTGGTCTAGTAGCTGTTAGATATCTGAGACTTCCAATCAAACTCTTGTAGTATGTTGAATCAATTCTTCTTTCATCACTATCTCTTTTCAACTTCAAATTTTCTTCAACAGGTGTTGAGATTGGCTTTGAATTTTCCACTTTGAATTTCTTCAAAATGTCTGTAGCATACTTCTTTTGAGAAATGAAAATTCCATCAGCTTGCTGAATGACCTCAATGCCAAGAAAATAAGACATCAAGCCCAAATATGACATTTCAAAGCATTTAACGATGGCCTCCTTGAATTCTGCAATCATCTTTGCATTGTTACCAGTAAAGATTAAATCATCAACATAAAGGCACACAATAAGAGTATCATCAGGTTCAACAGATTTGATATATAGAGTATGCTCAAATGGGCATCTACGAAAACCATTCTGCATAAAGTAAGAATCAATCTTCTTGTACCATGCTCTGGGTTCTTGTTTCAACCCATACAATGCTTTCTTCAACTTGTCGACTTTATCTTCTTTGCCTTCAATTTTATATCCTGCAGGTTGTTCAACATACACTTCTTCTTCCAAAGTACCATTCAGAAAAGCAAACTTAACATCCATTTGATGGATTTTCCAATTATTTTGAGCTGATAGAGAGATAAGCATACGGATTATATCTAATCTTGCTACAGGAGCAAATACGTCAAAATAATCAATACCTGGCTCCTGTTTATATCCTTTTGCCACTAACCTTGCTTTGAAGCGATCAATTTCTCCACTGGGTTTATACTTAGTTTTGTATACCCATTTCACACCAATTGACCTTTTATCTGTTGGTAAGTTTGTTAATTCCCACGTGTGATTCTTCTCAATGGCATGAATTTCTTCATCCATTACTTTTCTCTAACACTGATCATTTGCAGCTTCTTCAAAAGTCACTGGCTCACAATCTGCAAATAAAGCAAAATTGATAATTTCCTCATCAGATGGGTCATTGTCATTACCCACAACATAGTCCTCCAATATGGCTGGTAGTCCCTGTTGCCTTTGTGGTCTGCTTGATGTGTCTTGCTCACCAGGTGTTGGATCTACATGTCCATTCTCCTCTTCATAATTTTCTGGAATTACTGCAGGCTCCTTTTGGGCTTTGGAAGACCAATCCCACATTTTTTTCTTCATCAAATGTCACATCTCAGCTGATAATTACTTTCTTTGTCACTGGATTGTAGAGCTTGTATGCCTTTGAGTTGGTTCTATAACCAATGAAGATGCACTTTTCTCCTTTGTCATCAAGCTTCTTTCTAAGTTGATTAGGTACATGGGCATATGCTATACACCCAAAAATTCTAAGATGTCGGATTGAGGGCTTCCTTCTACTCCAAGCTTCTTCTGGTGTTTTATCATGAACACTTTTTGTTGGACATCTGTTCAAAATATAAACAGCAGTAGTGACAGCTTCTGCCCAAAATTCTCTAATCAATTCTTTAGCCTTCAGCATGCATCTCACCATATCCATGATCGTCCTATTCTTCCTTTCTGCTACTCCATTTTGTTGAGGAGTGTATCTTGTTGTTAGTTGATGCTGAATTCCATGTTGGTCAAAGAAATAATGCTTTAATTTTGCAACCACTTTGTTTTTCTACAAATGCCTTAAATGACTTAAAGGCATCACAGCCTTCTGATTTCTGTTTCAAAAAATACACCCAAGCTTTTTTGCTAAAGTCATCAATAAAAGTAATGAAATACCTGCTACCACCATGTGATGGCATCTCAACCATGCATAAATCTGAATGGACAAGTTCCAATGGATTTTTTGCTCTCCAAGACTTTCCAGTTGGAAAAGATCCTCTGTGCTTCTTTCCAATTTCACAAGTCTCACATACACCATTAGGAATATTTATAACAAGCAAACCATATACATACTCTTTTATAGATAAATAATTCAATCCAGAAAAGTGATAATGTCCAAAGCGCATGTGCCATAACCAATCATTATTTGGTATAAACGAGCTCAAGCAGGATAATTCTTTATGTCCAAATTTTAAAGGAAATAGGCGATTAGGAGTCATTTTTACCTTAGCAATGAATCTCCCATTTTTGTCAATCAAAGTGCAATAACCATCATGAATCTGTACGTTGTAGCCTCTTTCTGATAATTGTTCTATGCTCAACAGGTTGTGATGAAGTCCAGGAGCATAGAAAACATCAGAGATAAAATTTTGAGAACCATCCTTCAGTCTGATAGCAATCCTGCCTTTCCCCAAAATCGGAATATTTGTATTATTTCCGAATTTCACTGTAGATTTTACGGTTTCATTTAGTGAGGAAAATAACTCCTCACTAAATATCTCCATCGCCTGCAAAATCATCTGCTGCTAAAAGTAAAGTTTGTGGATTATCATAACTTTCACTTGTATGTTGATATTGGTTTTCTTCTATATTTGCTTGTTGTTTGAATCTACAATCTACAGCCTTGTGCCCGAACTTTCCACAGTAGTAGCAGTTGAAATTTGTCCTTTCTTGGGAGTTGTTCCCTCTTCCTCTTCCATGGTTGGTAAATCTGAAATTGTGCCCACCTCTTCCTTGATTAGGTAGCCTGAAATTGTTGTTTCTCCATTGTTGATTATAACGACCTCTTCCTCTAAAATTGCCACGACCTCTACCTCTGAAATTTATATTCCCACCTTCACGAGCTCTACTATCTTCACTTTGTCTGGATTCTGCTACGTTGGTAAAATTCACCTGGCTCTTTAAGGCTTCTTCATTTGCTTTTTCTTCTCCAAGATTCTACTCACATGGCTTTCAATGCTTCCTTGCAATTCTACAACTGTCATGGTGTCTGTGTCGTGGGACTCAATTATTGTAGTCACCACATGATCAAACTTCATCGGCATAGTGTGTAGAATTTTCTCCACCACCTTGCTTTCAGGGATGTCTTCTCCATACACCCTCATCTTATTGACAAGATTTGTTACCCGTGAAAAATATTTTTCCAAGGTTTTTGAACTGGACATTTCATACCTTTCATATTCTCGACGCATGGTTTGCAGTTTGGATTTCTGAGCTTTCTCTACTCCTTTATATGACAGCTTCAAAATGTCCCACACTTCTTTGGCTGTTTTGGCATTTGCTATTTTGCCAAAGATTGAATAATCTACACCTTGGTGAATTTGTGATAGCGCCAACTGGTCCTTTCTTTGAGCAGCATCATTAGCTCCTTGTTGTAAGCCTGGTTCAATAAAGCTCCAAATATTGTGAGCTTTTAAATTGGTGGGCATCAACAATGCCCAATAATGGTAATCTAATTTCCCATCTAATTTAGGACCTGACCAAATAATATTGTAATTTGTGGCCATCTCTCTTTCTCAAAAAAAATTTATTTGGTAAAGTGAGAACTCTCTTGTTCCTCACACACTCAATATTTTTTTCTCTCAAAGAATTTTTTTAACACTAACTCTCTCACAAACTCACAAAACCAAGGCTGGATCTAACTTGCTCTGATACCATTTTGCTATCAAATGAACATAAAATTCTACCTAGCATTTACGCTCATGGAGGGAGGAAGAGGAAATGCTCAAATCAACTATGCTTTCTTGAAACTTGATACAATGAAGAAGTTGCATGAATTGGCCTTTTATAGGCCCATTTTACAATAAAATAATAGGATAAAAGAAACAACTTATAGGAATAGACTAATAAAATAAAGGTTGTTGTAACATTCATTCCTATCCTCTTCAACTTGTTAGAGCAGCGTAGGCCCAGTTTTTTTTATTGTTATTATCCCATAATTGTTGCTACCTCCTCATGAGCCAATAAGAGTGTATAACTTTCTCTTAAGGTAAAGTTTGGTTCAATGAAAACATGCGATGCATACTTGATTCATTTCTGACATTTTTTGTTTCAGAAGTTTTCGCGAAGTATCATTGGGCACCCGAAAGTTTTAGATAATCTCAATGTTACCCCAAAAGTATTAAACCATAACAATTTTTCCTCTCACCATTAATTGACCATTAGTTGACCCAATCAAGTTGAAGTCAAAACTAAGAGTAAAGCGAAATTAAATCTATTTAAAAATTCTAAGGAGGCATTATACCCAAAAAAATTCTGGTGCACTATAATACTTTGCGAGAATTTCCAATGCAAAAACGACCTTTAATTCTTTAATAAAATCACAAATTTCGTTAGAGCTTTGTCAAAATTGTGTATATAGTTCTATTCAAATCTCAACGATAAATCATACGAGGCTATATAGAAACCTATTAAAATTATATATATATATATATATATATATAAAGCGCTTGTTTATGTTCAAAATATACATATAAATTAAATTCGATTTTAGTATGAAAATTTCATTAAAAGAAAAAAATTTCATGATCACAAAGACCAACCAAAGGAATAAATGCAAGTATGAAACTTTGTCAATTACTAATGAACAGTAACCTGCAATTGTGATTGTGTTCTTTACAACGAAGGATCTCAATGGGCTCATTTAAACACCACTTGAATTCTCAATTGCTTCAACGAGTGCTTCTGAGATTTCATCCCCTTTCGGGAGCTTGTAATCTATGAAGGTCTCAATACCTCTGAGGCATCAGGCAGTATGGAGATGGCTGATGAAATTTTTGCCGACTATCTTCTCCTCTGAAGAATAATAGGGATAATGGGAAAGAAGAATAGTTAATACTCTCTATTCCTTTTTATAAGATAAATATTAAAAAATTTAAAAAATTATTATAATTGAACAGATATTTTAGTAAATTTTGAAAAGTACCAAATACCAGAAGTTAGTGAAGATGTCCTTGAAGCATTGAATAACAATTCCCACAGCAATTATTTTATTTTCACAATTCTTATTTTAAAGTGTAATCTTTTCCCTTATAACGTAATAGTTATTAGATTGATATTTTTTTTTGCTTCTGCTTCGTTTTAAATAAAAATATCAAATTTTTATCAAGAAAATCTAGACTGATAGTACCAAATTTTTATCAAAATGATAAAACCTAATCTTTCAAGACACCACTCTTTAAAGACATGCATTAGATCCAAACTTTTTCAGTTCAAACTCCATTTTTTTTCAATGAAAATACTCAACCCAAACAAACTAGCCTATGTGAATATTAACCCCATGACAATCCTTCTAAGACTTCTATCAAATCATTACAAGCCACCAACGGAGGTTTGATTTACAGGCTAGTTCTTCATAACGTAATGAACCAATGTCCAAATTTCTATGGGGAGAGATATTTGCATTTAGTATTCGACAACGCTTCAAATAGAATTTATCTCCGACAGGAGGATACTTGTGTTTAGTAAAAAACAAAAAGAAAATCATTAGAAGCTTGAGACAACCAACGGGAGTTAGGTCTAAGTAAGGAAGTGACTAATCTCCTACAACGTAGTGAACTAAAATTTGAATTCTCGTTGGGAGATATGCTCATATCTAGTATCCGATAGTACCTCAAATTGGATTATCTCCAGCAGGGGATATCTGTGCTTAACCAGAGAAAACATGGAAGCTTGAGACACTGAAAACCGGGCAGTGCAGCCAGACCAACTTCCCTAGAAAGTCATCGCTTCACATGATTGAGCTTTACTGTCCATTCTCTCTGCAACACGCTTCTAGCTTCAGCAATCACTCCATAACATACTTTTAAAAAAAAAAAGCACAAATACTAAAGAGAGGCAGCAGTATCAACACATAGATACACTTCGTACAGTTGACTATTCCCAGAAAAATCATCTATACACTCTACAAATAGAGTATACCCAATTGCTTCCTTTATAGACCCTTTTATACTGCTCAAGCTGTAGGATCCTCCATTTGCTCCAATTACTATATATATTCACACTCACATCGATCCATGTAAGCTTCAGACAAATAAAACTCTTAACATTTCAAAATCCTGAGGTCTTAAAGCACCAGTTTATCATTCAGCCCTGATTCTCCAAATTCACATAACTAATGTAGTCATGTAGAGGAGGCGATTTGGAAAAAGATAGAGGAAAAGGTGGAGCAGTGGGCTCCCATGCCCAATTATGAGATGCGGGTCCCCTGCAAACTACCATTTTGTGTCACTTTCTCTGTGTATGCACCCTGTGCATGTGTTTTTATGAATGAAAAGGAGGATCTGAAGGCAGTTATTAATTAACAGAGTTTAAGAGATGCATCATGGATCTCTGCTTTAGGGAGAGCAGCTTCAAAGCAGTCATGTCGGTTAAGAAATAACTCCATGCAGTGCCCTGTTTCTCCCATTTATGGCTCCAGAGTGGGCCAGTCCTACTGTAAACTGCTGGTCAGGTCTGATATCTGTCACCATATTCAATATCTTGTTATCGCCACAAGGGCACTAATTTGAAGATTAATTGAAAAGATTCTGATTGAATAAGCTGATCTATGCATGAAATTTGTCTGTAAATATTCCAACGCAGAAATTGAAGGATGTATATTTTAAAAGATGCTGAGCATAATGAAATTGAAAGGTCATATCTTGTAGGAAGAATCAAAGCTGGATGGGTAAAAGCCACCATTATAATTATGTCACAAACCATGAATGCCAAAATGATACTGATCACTTCAAAACGAGATGCAAGAAATTTCAGTTTCAGATAAATAGTACTTCAATGTTTTTGTTATAGTTCTGATCAGGTGAAGAGAAAATGAGACTTTGGAAACATACCAGCTGGACAAAGTAGAGGAAATCAAGGTCCTGTGAAACAGAGAGAACTGAGAGATACTGCAGAGGTACAAGTTTGATATTGAAGAAAAATGAGAAGGAAGATCCCCTGGACTTCATTTTGGCCTTCTCAGATTTGCGGGATTGAGGCAATCCAGGAAGCAATGAAGGTGGTCACTGGCTTAGAGACAATACTACCAATAATCCCCACATGAGCACTTCCCGTCTTTGAAATGATGAAATCTCTGGACATCCCTAAGAATAATTTGCCTACCAAAGATCAATGATATGAATTTAGCGGCATTGTGGCAATCTCCACAGACTCTAAGATTCTTGACCACACGAATTGTTGTGCCAGGAGGAGTATTCAGAAGCCCAAAAGCAATGGCCAATTTCTCACTGTGATATCTTAGAACAACTTCTTTTTCTTCATCTCCCATGTTTGCATGAAAGACGAGAGAAGTATCAGGTACATACCCAGCTAGCTTCAGTTCTTTCACTAGCTCATCAAGTGCATGGTGCAGAGCATTGGAAGTGGAATGAACACCATCCCCAGAAAAGAATTCATAAACAACATTGTTGACCTCTATAGAGCTACATCCAGGAACCTTTACTGCTCCTCTATCATTCATCATCTTCCTCAAGAAATTCACATCCTCCCATTTTCCAGATCTTGCACACAAGTTTGACAATATCACATAATCCCCACCATGAGTGTCATCAAGTTCAAAGATTCTCTGAATCACTTGCTTTCCCAATTCAACATCCCCATGACTGCCACAAGCAGACAGCAACGTCCTCCAAAGGATCGGAGTGGGCTTAATAGGTAATTCATCTATGAATTTGTAGGCCTCATCCAAGAGACCAGCTCGACTGAGCAAATCAACCATACATCCATAATGCTTTATGCTGGGAATAATCCCATACCTGTGGACCATACTATGGTAGTATTCATAACCTTTCTCTACCAATCCATTGTGACTACAAGCATACAATATACCCAGAAATGTTATTTCATCAGGGCGAACTTTCGCCACGTTCATTTCTTCCAACATTGACAAGGCTTTGAAACCATGGCCATGAGTGGCGTGGGCCACAATCATGGCTGACCAAGCTTGCGTGTCTCGCACAGGCATATTGTGAAACACAGATATCGCATCATCCAGACTCCCACATTTTGCATACATATCAATAAGTGCAGTATTTACCTTAACATATTGGTCAAACCCATTTTTCTTAACATATTCATGTATCCACTTTCCCAAGTCTAATGCTCCCAACAAAGCACACGAAGAAAGAGCAACAAGCATGGTGACATCAGTTGGCTTAATACCCCTTTCTTGTAATTCTCTAAACAAAGCCAAGGCCTCATTGGGTTGACTATTTCGAGCATAACTTGTGATGAGTGCATTATATGTAACAATGCATGGTTCAGAAATCCTACCAAACACTCTTCTAGAAGAGTCCATATCATTACAGGCAGTATACATGTTTATAAGTGTTGGGCGTACGTACACATTATCACTGAGCCCAAGTTTGATAGCTAGGGAATGCACTTGTTTTCCCTCTTCAGAGGCTTTAAATCTAGCGCATGCCTTGAGAAGGGTCGAGAAAGTATAATCATCCGGGACCATACCAGAGGATAACAATTGAGCTAAAAGCACTATTGCTTGAAGTGGCTTATCAAAGCGAGCGTAGCCACGTGCCATAGTGTTAAACAGGACGATATCTGGATTGGGAATTCCATCAAACATCTTGTGGGCATAGTCCATGGAGGCAGAGGTTGGGTTGGAGGTGCAGAAATTAATGAGCTTCGTAAGTACAGAGATGTCATCTTTGATGTGGGTTTTGATGGCATATCCATGAATCTGCTTAAGCACTCTGAGAGAGGCGCATTTGGGTATGAGAGAGAGCAAATGGGGAAAAGGGACGAAGGAAAGTTCGCTATTTCGTGGGATGCCTGTGATCGGTTTTGCAGAAGAAATTGGGGTTAACTGGAGGATAGGAGAAGACATTATTATGCACCTGAATCCAAATGCTTCTTAAATGGGTATATTTCTGAGAGCATCCGAGAATGAGATTGTGGAAGAAAATGCCAGAAGATGTCCAATGTCAATTTCTCCAAAAACGAGTGATCATAATGTTTTTAATCAGGGGAAGTAACAAAGCGTTGAACCTTTGGAAGGGAGACGTGAGCTTCTACTTTCTTCAAGAGATTGAACAGGAAAGAAAAAGAAGGCAAAAATACCAAAATACGTTAGAATGACACAAAAAGACACTGTAAACTTAATTTTTCCACAGTGATTTATAACTTACAAATAACAATGTAAAAGGAGTTTTATCTCAATTCATGTGAACGTAATTTTTTAACACTATAACAAATAGGTACAACATGATGCTACTCTTAGTTTGATTTATTCTTAGTAGACTAAAAACTTAAATAAATTATTTAATTATAATATATATTCTATAATACTTATTTATTTTATTAAATTATATATCAATTTATAAGCTTTACAAATTAATTTGAAGAAAAATAATAAATATATCAACTATTTAACTACTTTAATCCCTAAAAAAAATTTAACTATTTTATTAAGGATTATAAGCAGTATATGCACATCCTAATTTAACCGTGTGATAAAATAATTCTTTTAAATTTAGCACAACCTTTTGCTACAAATGTTGGTCTACCCCAAGATAATTCATATAATTGACGATATTACTTCTTATCACAAGAAGCATTCAACCACATCAGAATTAAAATGGGTTAAGTCATTAAATTTATTATAATTTAAAACTATGAATTATACATTGAAAAGAATTTTCCTTTATTTCCTGAATCCAATATCCAATGGTACCGAAAATTGAAAAAATAAAATAAAATAAAAAAGAGAAAAAAATTGTACATATCTATGAACAATAAACTATTTCCTCCAATATTAAATGTATGGAACAAATAAATAATGAATATTAAGACCAGAGCAAGTAATTATTGTTAACTATTATATTAAATCTAACCTACACAAAGAAAATTCACATAGAAGATGTTTACGCAGAAGCTGGCAACTGTTTCTCCACAAATTGAATAGTTGATTGCAGGTATCTGTCTCGAGCATCCAAACATGACTTGGCAGTTTCAATCAGTGAGACACAAACAGAAGATACTTCATCGTTTAACTGTCAACATAAGGGAGAAATCAATACAATAACAGCATCATCAACAACCCTTGCCTCACTAAATAGGGATAAGAGAAATAAATAACTGCTAGAATTCAAATATTTGATTTGAACCACTAAATTACGGCAGAGCAACGGGCGGGCTAGCCCGATGGCCAACCCATGGCCCGCCCGTTTAATTTTAAACGGGTTCAAGACAACCCGAACCCGGTGGCAGCCCATTTAAACCCGTTATAAACGGGTTGTCTAGAAACCCGCCAGGTTCAGGCAGGTTCACGAGCAACCCATTTATTTTTCTTGGCTTTTTCGCACAAGACAGCCTTCCATTTTGTTCCCATCTTCAAAGTAGTTACAGAATACTGGTAATATTTTCTGATGGACTATCCTGCTACCACAACTCTCTAAACTTCTATATACTAAATCAAATTTTCCTCCGGGCCGGGCAGGTTATCGAGTTGCGAGGCCACTTACTCAAAATGATCCGATTTCACTATAAAACTAGAAGGGAGAACTAACATTTTGGCTCATAATTTTGACTCCATTTTAACTCGATCCTTGAGCTTTAATTTGATGCAATTAAATTATTACTGTTTTAACCTGGTTATAATTTAGTTTATAAACTTTGACATAATGCAATTGAGTCCCTATAGTTTAACTATTTAAAATATTCATCCCTATGTTTTAAAAAATAAAGTTGTATATTTTATGAATGTTTAAAATATAGGGAGTGAGTAACACACGTCAGGACAAACTACTGAGCTGATAGCCCGTCGGGTGGGCCTCCCACTGGGGGCTGCAATGCCAAAAGAAGGGGAGTCGAGAAACAAAAGAAGCTTTTTCCAACTTCTGTGACATGCTCCGTTGAACATTCATTCCCAAGGGAAGACCAGTATTTTCCCTTCTCTTTTGCATGCATTGATAATCATATTGATTACCATCGTTTAATAGGAAGCAATGTCAGAAAAACAACCAACCTTGAAAGATGTTGCAATGGAGTTGCATGCTTCAAGCGCCATAATTCCTCTAGCAGCCTTCATATTAGCCTCAAATTAAGTGCCAATTATGATTGCTCAAATAAATAGAAGTATATATTATTTGAAGTTGATACGATTTTACCTGCGAAGGCTCTTGTTGAATGGCATTAACCAAGTTCTGAAGAATAAGGTTCGCCAAAGAAACAAGTTCTTGTTTGTAAGATAAGTTACCGTAGTATAACGTATCATTGCCTGGAACCTGGAAAAAAAAACGGAAAAAGAGCAACATCATGTTTTAGAAATCAAAATTATTAAAAAAATAGTGAATCGGTTGGAAACGCTCAGTAACAAAAGATAAACATGAACATATAGGCAGCACTCGGACAGAATCTCAGAAACAGCTTTTTGCAAAACGAGAACAGTAAAAATAGTAGGGGTTTCAGTTCCCGAGTAGTTATGGACTTACGCCAACTGCCTACCATCAAGCTATCCTGGAACATCCTTTTAACCACTACTTGCACCAAATGGTCAATTTGGTGTCAACAAATCAAATATGAAAATTGAAATTTCTTAGGGCAACCTATGGTTAACTTCTTAACCCACTTTATATTTTCCCCCTTGGTTTTTCCCCTACTGTCAACCTATATATATAAATATAGGCACGCATGCATATAATTATGGACACATGCAAATAAACAGATATAGAGAGACCATATCCGAATATCTGCACATACACAGCACTTGTACACATTTAAATTCATACGGACATATTTGAGATTTGAGAACAAATATGATTGCATGTTTTTATTGATGGAATAGTATACATACATTCAAGCACACGCAGGTACCAATATTAATAAAAATCCCAGATAAACACAAACGTGTGCATGCATGCATACCAGCGTGCACGCACGCATATAAACACATGCACTTGTAATTAGATATGAACATATTTGATAAATGTTATTAAAAACACATTTTAAGATGTCAAATTTTATTTTTTTAAAAATAAAGAAAAATAAAAATTTGGGTGTACTAATGCTTGAGAAGGGTGACCAATCAATCCTTACAGTTCATAGCTAAGCACACCTAACAGTATTGTAAATAACACATAAACATGCAAGTTGACCCACTTGACAGGCCTAAATATACACGTATACAAAGCTATACCTCCATATTAGCATGATATGGAAGTTCGTTTTGTGACAAAGTCGTCAATAATAAAACGATAGCAGAAAAAGCACGTATCCTCAGTTTTGGTTCAATCCTGCAAGGATTCAATTAATAAAAAATAGAGGTCAAAAGATATGATAAAGACTAATGTTAGGGGAAAGAAACAAAACTTTTGAATCATGATAAAAGGCAAGGAAGGTTTACCATGATTGGGAGCTGATCACACTGAACAAGTTACTAGGGAAATAGGTGGATCCTTGACTGAAATTACCTTCATTTCCAATAAAAGACAATCAGGGTGAATAAAAGCATACAAAGATAGGGCAACAAAAATACCCAATCTGTTGAAATAGATCCCAGATCTCTCAGTTAACATAGCTACGACCTCCCCTATTAAATAGGTTATTAAGTTTCTATATGAAAGCATTTGCTATAAACTTAAATAAAATAAAACTTAACTCTATTAAGTAGAGGAGATTGAGGCTTTCTTGAACAAACCATGAGTGTGAGAACTTCACAATTAAACTCTAGACTTGATCTAAATTGCACTGGGTAAAATTGTTCGATAAGGGCCTATGACCAGAAGTGTATACCTTTAGCAGGAGCCAGATTAACATTGCCAAGTGTAAAATATGTCACATTTTTTGGCCAAAAAAAATGTCACATTTGAATGCTTGATTTACAACAACAACAAAAAAGCATTGTCCCACTAGGTGGAGTCAACTATATAGATCACACAACGCGATTGTGCTCTATTATAAACCATATTTCTAAATGTACTTAACCAAAAGATTCACAAGTAAACAAATGTACAACTAAAAAAAATGTACTTCCAATGAAACAACTGGTCAAGACCCAAATGACATGCTACTAACTCTAATTTTTAATCTTTTTGAAACATTATTTAAAGCAATAAAAGCAATAAAGAAAATCCAATAAATTAGAGAACCTGGAACCATAATCAAGAAACCGCATAGCTTTGTAATTGATGAGACAAGTCCCCCAACATCAGTTTGGCTTCGAAATCCTACACAACCAAACAAATAAATGATTAATTGCATATATAATGCTTGCTAGATTACTGATAAACAAATATTCTTTCAAAAAGAAGCCAATACGGAATGTTCATAAGGAATAAAATGTAACTTCAAAATTGCACAGGAAAGCATAAAAAACTTGAGAGTAATGGTCAAAAGGCCACCAAAAAAGAAAAAATAAATACTGTGCATACTTTTATAGACTCAGAATCTATTGGAGATTTATTGCAGAACAGATAGGTTTGGATGGTTGAACAAGAGAATGATTGAAATATGTGTTTTATTCATCTGAGCGATGCAGTATAAATAACTGCTAACTTAATCAGTTTTCATTTCCAAACGCATGGGAGTTGCTCAAAAACAAGAATTACACCTGGTTTGGTAATTCATAAGAATAGAGTCAAACTTTTATACAATAAATATTCAGCAGTATATAGCCGATTCTCAACTTTTTCTGCCACCTCCCCATCTCTTTAATCAAAGAACTTCACACAATAAAACATGTAAACTAACCGTCCATTACGTCTGAACTCTGCAAACAGCCAATTGCTGAGTCAATTAGCCCATCTGAATGAGAAAACAAGCCCCCTAGCAGAGAAACCTGAAATATGCAAGCATGAACACACTTCACAAACAGAAAACATATACCATGTAACACCTTGAAACCAAATATGACATACCTCTGCTGTCTCTAGAAGAAGATCAAATTGCCTTCTCTGAGCAGAAATAGAAGGTATTGTGATTTCACTAAATGTTATGCAGGATTTTACAAAAGTGAGATGCATTTTAGATCTCAATGCTTGGATAGCTAAACGGTTGCTGGAGTGAACAAGAGTTTCCTGCAAGAAAGCACAATCTATATCACTATAAAGGTTCTTTAGGTCATTTGGAATTAAATCTTCTCTAACCATGATAATCTTAAATTGTTTCCCTTTTTTAAATGATTAATATATACGCATAACTTTTAATTGCTACCTTACTCCTAGGGATATTAATCAATATTTATGTAAGCGTCAAATTGCTATAGGTATCCTTAATATGATTATAATTATTTTGTTATTTGCTTTATTTCATTAGTCAATCTGCTTTTAATTTTTCACTTTTATGAATTTCCTCAATTTTCTTGAACCATGTCATGGTTGACCAATCCTATGACAGCAAAGATTGAGGATGTTACAGTCGCAAAGTACCACTACAATGTGTATAGTTGTTGAATAGTGTCAATATTCGTTGTACTTTTCTGTACTATCATTGTACATTTGTATTTTTGTACTATGATTGTACTACTACAATGTACATCATGGTGAATCGCCAAGTCCAGCAGCCAATCTCCACAACATGGGCCCCCACACGTCCTTGCTAGGTTTTTGCCTAGTTTTGCCAAGTATTTAATTAACTTTTCTATTTATGACTTGATGGGAAATATCAAGAGGAAAATGATATTACTTGTGTAGACATATATGATCGGAATATGATACCTATTCATTCTGAGGAGAGGGATGTAAGAGAGAGGAGCCTTTGCTTTAATGGCTCATAAATACAGAATAATACCCTATCCCTACAATAAAGGTGTAATATCTACAATAATGAAATACAGCTTCTATAATCCTAACACTACCCGTCAAGTTGAAACATAAATATTAATCAGGCACAACTTATTACAAATGAATTGAACCTGAGCCCCATTCAAAGCATCAGTAAAAATATCACCCAATTGTTCTAACTCCTGACGGAATGAAGGAATTGAGTGATGAAATGCCTGATGTATCACTCCTGGTAAACATTGTCACATACACAACAAGGAGGATGGAGCTGGTGCATGAGACTGAGACTCACGCGATGGTCAAAAGGCTGTCGGGCTCTAAGGATATACTGGTCAGAGGATGCTGAGACATCCTGCCAGGGCTGTGATACTATACCTCTATGTAGATACCTTAAAACTAACCCTCACTCGCACACTATGTTGCAAGCAAATTTGGATCCAGAACCAATAAGCTCTAATACCATTTAGACATCTATCGTTGGAATATGATATTTCATTATGAAGATAGGGATACACATACAAGAGCGAGAAGCCTTTGCTTTAATGACTCGCAAATAAAAAATAATATCATATTCCTACACAAAGGTGTGATATCTACAATAATAAAATAAATGTTCTACAATTAGCAACATGAAATAAAAGTTTGATGTCGTATCTTTAATGAACTAGGTAGAAAATAATACCAACCTTAAGTTCATCTAGTCTACTGAAAGATCCTCGACAATCAACCAAAAATGCTAAATGGCGTTCCAAGTCTGCTCCATAATCTACCTAGTGAATAGAATCAAAGAAGCAACAAGACAGGAATTATAATCCCCACAAAAACATTACCACAAACAAGTATAGAATGAAATTTACCATCTGAACAAAGCGAGAGATCAACCGAGACACATGGCTATCATCATCTTTAGCATTCATGAATTCCATATCATCATGTAGAGTCTGCGAAATTTCAAAAAGCAATTGTATGGTTGTTGGCTGTCTTATGCAACAATTCCTGATTAACAAATAACCATAAATTAGAGAGTATATTCTTTAGTACATTGATCAAATAATTGAATTTTACATATGGAAAAAGGCAAAACAAAATGTAGACAAAGGAGAAGCCTAAGAGTCAATGACAAACAGTTCAATGCTCCACCAAAGGGAAGAAATTCATGCATAAAACCATGATTAACATGTGCTAATATAAGAATAAATGCTTAATGACCAAGGTTGAAAATGTAGTTGTAGCAGGACTATATTAAATCTAAAGGCCTCAATATTAGGTCTTACGAGGTTTAGAGAAGGATATTGATAGGATACCGTAGGCAGGGAGTGGTCATTGCATCTGTTTTAATTTATTATTATTATGTTTTAATTAATTATTGTTATTAAGTTTGTGTTAGCAAGATAATAGGAGCACTAACAGGTGGTTAGTTAGTGGTGGTCTCAGTCGTGCGTAGTGGTCCTAGGATGTAGGAGGTAGTTGTGTCTCTATTGTTCTATATATAGTGTGGCCTGCTGTAATCGAAGGGATATGAATGAATATATGATTGTTGTTTCCCAATTCTGGAGGTTATCCCTAAAGGCTTCTATAATCAATCATCAGTGAAATACTTGCTGTGTGAGAGAGTGTAGGAGAGGATTGTAAGTTTTTCATATCCTGGAACTTACCAGATATCTACTAGACATGTACCATTTACTTAATCTCCTCCCAAAGTGCTAATATAATAATTAATGCTTTGGTTGATTAATCTAGCACAGAAACTGAATATCATGAAATGGCCTTCGCAACATGTGAACTTATTTGGTTGAAGCAACTTTTTTAGAATTGAGGTTTGGAGGTATTAATCAAATAGAGTTGTTTTTTTAAGTCAAGATGCGATCAATATTGCTTCCAATCTACTTTTTTACGAGCACCAAGCATTTTAAGATGTTTGTTACTTTGTAAGAATCTGAGTATCTTTTTATGGACAAAGGTTATGAACCATCTACATCACTTATGCCTTCGATTTTAGATGTACCTCGCAGGTCACTATGAATAAGGTGTAAGGATTGTCAGCGTTGGCATGTATTTGTAGGATAGTTTGCTAGTTTGCATCCGTGTGTATGGGTTTTGGAACCTTATTTCCATTCCTATATCTACATTGAATGAAGAATCATACCAAAAACAATGCAAGATGGTATCAATGCCAAAGAAGTGATCAAATCTGAAAGAACCCAGAAAATCAGAACATTTACAAGATGATTGTTGAGATATATTAAGGATATGATTAGTATTGATATTATTGAGATATATTAGGGATATGATTATGATTATGTATATCTCTCAAAATGTATAAATACCCTATTAGGGTACATCAATGAGAATGGGAATTTCAGAATATTTCTTTTTCTCATCTAACATGGTATCAGAGCCATTGTTGATACGATGGCTGCCCGTGGAGCGTCCAAGCGAACGTCTCCAGTCTTTGTCTCCGTTCATGTCAGACTTTGTTCCGCGCCCAGAGCGTGTCTCCCTGCTTGTTCCAGATCTGTCCAGAGCACGCCTCCGTTGCTTACACGCGCCCCTGCTCAGGAGAGTCAGAAGGTTCCGAACGACCTGTCCTAGAAGTTTCGTCACCGTCCGGTGAGCGCGTGAGTTTCACGCGTTGTCTGCAGTTCCGGCGTTATTTTCACGCGCTGGCACATGACGCAGTTTTTCGGCGAGTTTTTGACAGCACTCCTGCTTTCCGGCTTCGTCTCCTCCTTACGTCCTTTCTCTGGTGGTTTTGTCCCCTGGTTTGAAGTTTTATCTCTGGGTTCCTTTTGTTTGGCACTTTCGGTTTTGTTTTGTCTTTAGCTGACTCTTGATGTATCTCCAGCGGTTTATGTTTTGTCTTTGGCTGGCTCCTGTGAAGCTCCAGCGTTTCTGTCTTGTCTTTGGCTGGCTCTTGGTGTAGCTCCAGCGGTTTCTCTTTTGTCTTTGGCTGACTCCTGGTGTAGCTCCAGTGGTTTCTGTTTATGTCTTTGGCTGGCTCCTAGTGTAGCTCCAGCTATTCCTTTTGTTTCCGGTACTTTCATCATTTTGCTTGATCCCTGGTGTGACCCTTCCTTGTGCCGGGAACAGAGATTACTTCCTTGATGATCGGCGTTCGATTGCTTGTTCTGGTGGTGCATCGCGTTTAGGTCATTTATCTTTGACGTCTTTGAAGAGGATTTATCCTCAATTTAATCATTTATCATCATTAGATTGGTCTAGAGTCAATAAACGGGCTACATCCCCCTTTGAATTAGTTCATTTTGATGTTTGGGGTCTTTATTCTATTGAATCTAAAACGGGTCAACTACATTTGTAACAAGTTGGGCTTGATTAATATCTACCCTCCAACTTGAGGGGGAGTTTGAGATATATTAGGGATATGATTAGTATTGATATTATTGAGATATATTAGGGATATGATTAGTGAGATATATTAGGGATATGATTATGATTATGTATATCTCTCTAAATGTATAAATACCCTATTAGGGTACATCAATGATAATGGGAATTTCAAAATATTTCTTTTTCTCATCTAACAATGATAAATTCCATGACAAAAGGTACCTTGTCGCCATGTCCAGGATGTGCATAAAGACAATATTCCGGGTGTTTCCATGCATTATATCTAAGATTTCAGGAAAGTGATTCTACAAAAGAATAACAATTAAATAAATCACCTATTTGGATAAAATCATTTAAAAAAACGAAGAAAATAGACAGATAAATGGATGAAGATGGAAATAAATCCAATACTATGAGAAATACCAGCACAAATACATCTTCCAGGCATGTGAAATGAGAAAGAAGCTTCACCAATAGAGACTGCAAGCTTAGCATTTCATCTTCTATAACTCCTTTATGTGCACGCCATGATATACCTTCTAAAATGGTGTTGAGAAAATTATCCTGGCATCAAGAACCGTGTTTAGAGAAAAACAAAAGAATTTGTTGAAATTCAACTCTGATCTCGTTGAAGACTATAAATTGAAGTATGATTTTCTCATTTCAGGTCTAAATAAAATTGAAGTTCATGTGAAGCATGTGATATACTTTTTCAAAAAAACAGAGAGAAAGAAATAAAGATGGAAGGAAGGAAAGAATGAATGAAAGTGATGGAAGTGGGCTTTTGTCAAATTGGCATGATGACTATACAACCCTAATTGAACTTTAAAGCTCTATCATTATCTTTATAATTAATATTGTTATCAGTTCAATATTCCTAGAACCCAAGAATTTTTTTTTTATTATTCCCACATTATTGAAGAGAATTGTGTGATCTTGTTCATGATATCTCTACGACTCTACGCCTCTACGTGTACAAGTACCTCTGCTGTTAAACAAAATAAGGAATTTCGCACTGCCCATCCATTTTCAGAAAGAATGAAAAACCAACAACTTCCTTTGACTAGACTTGTCTCCAGATCTCTTATCATTTATGATTGCTTAATTCAAACTTATAATTCAATTCTGGTGGGATCCAGAGACAGACGTGTTATCTATTGCTTCGTTCATTCTAGAGAAATTAAAGAGGAAAAAATTCTCCAATTTTCTTGACGGACCTAGTCATCCAAACTTACCATATGATTCTGAAGAATAAGATCTGCATAAGCATCTACAACCTTCAGGTACTCATGTAAGCTATCATACTGCTCAACAACCTGCTGTCGCGATCAAAACAAGAAAGAGATATGGACATGACAAAATATGTTGACTATAAAAATTTTGTTGGGATCTAACTGTGACTCTCCCTTTTAACAATAAATACTGTTTATTGTAAATAGCTAAATAATCTTGCCATCGTTAGATCAGATCACATATTGACTTGGAAGTATTTATCAAGGTCTACCGGGACAAGACAGCCATAATTACATCACTCAATCTGGTTAGGGAGGATATTTGCTGATATAATCTAATTGTCCATCGCGGGTGTGCAATCATATTCAGGATCATTAGAGGGAGATCACACCAATTTACATATTGGCTCCGTTTGGATAGCCCGTTGGGAAAACGGACACAGATTCCGAGACAATTTATGTGAGAGGAAAAGTGTCTCGGTAAGCGCACCCGTTGTGCAAACGGGCAAAACAAACGGAGCCATTATCTCTCTAAATCAGACCCACTAGTTAACATTTAGAATTTCAATACTTGCCAATCCTTCCTTGTGAGATATGGACACTTGGCCATGAAAACTGGAGCATTATATATAGACCACTTAGGAGACTCCTTCATTACACACAACCTTAATTTTGGCTATAATATCAGGGAGAACAGAAGAGTGGTACGTCATAGGAGTCGAGTTCAGTTTGAGGCTGATGAAAATGGACGGCGTTGACTCTCTCGATGGTTTAGTGAGCTTATTGCCAAAAAAACTCGTAACGATGAAGGATGAAGCTATTACCTTAAGATTGCCATAGAATGAGTAGAGCTATGGCAATTGGTGTGGAACTCAGGCTACTCTCAGTGTGTCTCTCTTGTTTTAGTTTCTGTCTCTGTTTGTTTCTTGCTTTGAAGGTTTAGGTGGGCTGTTTACTTCTTTTCACATGTACAATTGTGGATATATCACAATATTTTGGATATAAATTAGCCAGTCTAATTTTGTTGAAGTCGCAAGTGTTGTTCGCTTTATTTATTCCTTTATTTTAGTTTCTTTTATCTGTTTCGATTATTTTTATAAGTAGTTAGTAGAATTAGATCAGAATATATAGATTTAGAGAGAACTGAGTTCCTCAGCTAGGAGGCAGCCTTGTTGCCTCAGAGTGATGTTATTTAAACCCTAGCTGAATGAAGAAAATTAAGTGACTGAGTTCAGCAAAAATAATCAGCCATGTTGTCCTCAATTTAAGCTTTACGTTAAAAAAACAAAAAAAAAACAGAGTGAGAAGATAAAATAATATTAAAAGAAAGTGACAACCTAAATCTTAATTGGTGAAGCTGGAACAGAAATGTACAAATACCTGAATGACTTTATCAATTACAGTTCTGGCAATGTCATACGGACACCTCCCTTCATTCAGCCTGAATCCAAGCAATCTGTAATTCATATGCTGCATAAAACCAAAAGAATAAAAAAAACCACAAATTCAAAGGAATGAAGTAGCCTTTCAGGTAGAATACACCTTGCAAATGCATTATACCTGATCATAGGATTTATCCTTGCTGCACTCAATGAGATGAAGGATTTCTATAATATTCGAGAAAATTACTTCTATCGGGAGTTCCTTCAATAAATAATGAAGAACAACTGAAACATAAGTAACACTGCCGGAAGACTGTTGATTCTTCCTCAATCCAAGCTCAGGAAGAGCATCACTGATTTGCATCTACAGGACATAAATATGATATCAAAACAATATAAAAGATAAAATGAGGATAGAGGCATGCAAAACCATTGTCCTCCTATTTTTCTTCATTTCTTTTTGCTGAATGAAATATGAATTTTAATTTAATTACCATCATAATAATGAAAATCTTTAGCAAATTTTCTTGAAACAGGAACTATTATTACATACCTGAGACATCCCCTTAAAAATGCAATTCATAACATACTCGATGGTGGGTTCCATCAGATTGACAAATAATTTTCTTTTGTCTCCATATATGCTTTCATTTGGGGGTAAGATTCGGATCAAGATAACTCTAATGTCATTAAGACACATAAAAAGATGCCCTGTTCAATTGAAACAGTACGTGTTAGACAGGATTCCAGAGTCAATGCTATATGATTTACATATCAATATGCACAAACATAAGTAATCACTTCAACAAAATGATGGCGAAATTGATGGGGATGTGTAGATAGTATACGGATTTATAGGAGGATTTGTACGGGATTAATTGTAATGATTAGAGATTTGATTTAGCATATTTGAATTTCAAAATTGTAATCAGGATCCCATGATTCTAGATCACCATTAAAGGTTGATCCTTCTTCCTCATGTATATAACCAGCAGCACAGAATAAATAAAACCATCAAAGAATTATCATCTTCACCTCAGGTCCGCACTATTCCACATGGTATCAGAGCCAGGTTCCGGCGTCGATAACGATGACTTCAACTTAGAATGAGGTTAGCTGCTTTGGAGAATGGTAGCCTATCCCACAAACAGCCTACGGCCACTGTTGTTCAACGAGGTAACTTCTACAGAGCACTTGCTACTATCAAAGCTATGAGTTCTGGGCACTGTTATATAGTTGACTCCAGTGCATCTGACCACAAGACTCTATTCTCCTCTCATACTCCAATCACCTCACACCTAACTGTTAAAATTGTTGATGCATCTAACTCTCGTGTTGCTAGTATTGGAAGTATCAAAGTCACAACTAACTTCACGCTGTTCTTCATGTTCCATGATTAAAATGCAATTTAATCTCTGAGTCAATTAGCAAAAGAGGAGAGATGTCATGCTGATTTCTTTGCTACCTATTGTATTTTTCAGGATCTGCTAATGGGGATGACAATTGGCGTTGCCCGTGAGTATGATGGGCTCTACTACCTGAATGAATGTGATGATCAACGTCACTCCCTAGGCCTAGTGACTTGGGTTTATGGCACAAACGGTTAGGACACTAGAATTTCTATTATATGACTCAAATGTTTCCTTCGCTTGGTCAAAATGAACATTCCTCTTATTTTCATTGTGATTCATGTGAACATGCTAAACACCATCGTGCCTCCTTTCATAGTATACAGTACTATGTTTCAAAACCATTTGTCACTATTCACAGTGATTTGTGGATATCTACTCGCACACCAAATCGCACCTACTCTAAATGGTTTATTAGTTTCATTGACGATCATACTCATGTATGCTGGGTCTATTTGTTAAAAGATAAAACTTATGTTTATCAAATGTTCATCAATTTCTATCATATGATTGAAACGCAATTTCAGACCCGTATTCAACTACTTCAACAGACAAGGGTACTGAATATTTCAACAGCACTCTTTCCACATTCCTCAAACCATGGCATTATTCATGAAAGCACTTACTCACATAATCCTCAGCAAAATGGCGTAGGTCAACGAAAAAATCGCCATATCCTCGAAACATCCAAAGCCATTATGTTCAGTTATCATATGCCTAAGTTTTTTGGGGTGATGCCATTCTCACCATTGTGTTCCTCATCAACCGAATGTCCAGTAAACCTGTTTCCTTCAAAAACCTTTTCTAGGTCCTTCGCAACCATTACAATCTCCCATACCTTGAAAATACCCTTCCTTTACGAGTGTTCAGTTGCACTACATATGTCCATCTTCACAACACACATAAACTCGATCCCAAAGCCATTGGGTACATCTTCTTAAGGTACTTTGCCTCGCAAAAGGCTATAAATGCCATGATCCTATCACCAAGAAATTGTTTGTCACATGTGATGTCACATTTCACGAACTCCTCTCATACTATTCAATGTCTTCAATTCAGGGGGGAGTTTAGGCGAATCTCAGACCCACACAACACTAGAGTCTCAAATATACCTTGAACCTAAACCTGAACTTGAACATGCCTTTGAACCAATACCTTTAGCCGAGGAACATGAAAGACAAGAGGTGCCTAATCCCAATCAAAGTGTCACGAATCCAAGGGGAGACCCTACTCAACCTTTAAAGATCTACACATGGAGACACATGACATGTAAAGCCCTTCAAAAAACTGGCACCCCTTAAGAGTTAGAAACAGAAGCAGGTCAAGAACAATCACAACATATGAGTGAAGATACAGAATTATAGGATGATCTTGACTTACCAATTGCAATTAGGAAACAGCCAAGAACATGTACAAGACATCCTATAGAGAGGTTCGTATTGTATAAAGCTCTTTCTCCAAAATATTGTGCCTTTGCCTCTCATCTAGACAATACCAAAATTCCAAACAACATAGAAGAAGCTTTGGCTAACCCTGAATGGAGATAGCCAGTGATGGAAGAAATGAGGGCATTAGAAAGAAAAGGCACCTGGGATGTGGTAACTTCCACCTACAGGGAAAAAGCCAGTTGGATTTAAATGGGTATTTGCCCTAAAATACAAGGCGGATGGAAGTCTGGAGAAGTACAAGGTGAGATTGGTTGCAAAAAGTTGCTTCCAAACCTATAGGACAAACTATACTAAAACATTCACACCGGTAGCAAAATTGAACACTATTCAAATTTTATTATCGGTAGATGCTAATCTTGATTGGCCCTTATATCAACTGAATATCAAAAATGCCTTTCTCAATTGTGAGTTGAAAGAGGAAGTATACACGAAACTTCCACCGGGATTCCCTGGTAAAAAGGAAAAGCCGAGTGTGCAAGTTAAACAGATCATTATACGAGTTAAAACAATCCCTAGAGCATCGTTTGAAAGATTCACTAAAGCCCTAAAAACACAAGGCTATACATAAAGGCAAAGCAACCATACTCTTTTCTTCAGACATCTGGATGGGAAAATAAAAGTTCTTGCAGTTTATGTGGATGACATTATACTCACGGATGATGATATGACAGAGATAGATGGCATTAAGAATGCACTGAATAAGGAATTTCAAGTAAAGGATCTTGGGGAAATGAAATACTTCCTTGGAATGGAAGTGGCAAGGTCAAGCAATGGGATTCATATCTCTCAAAGTATATTTTGGATCTACTTAAAGAAACTAGCATGTTAGGTTGTAGGCCAAGTGACGCCTATATGAATAGACAAGATAAGTGAAGATGAAGATATGGGCAAACCTGTTGATTGCAAAGATATCAATGCATGGTGGGAAAATTAATTTATTTATCCCACACTCAGCCTGACATTGCTTTTACAATAAGTATGGTGAGTCAACACTCCCATGACCGAAAACAGAAGCACTTCGATGAGGTTTACAGAATTCTCAGGTACTTGAAAAGGTCATCAGGACGTGGCCTTCTATTCAAAAGGTCCGAGAAAAGGAATGTGCAGATGTTCACTGATACTGATTGAGCAGGAGATCGAGATGACAGGAAATCTACATCTAAATACTCCACATATGTATGGGGTAACCTTGTCACTTGGCACACTAAGGGCTTGTTTGGAAACCAGGTTTGAAACCTAGGTTTCACAGATTCCGAGGTAAAAACTAGGTTTTGAAAAGTGATTTATGTTTGGGAAGTTATAGCTTTTACGGATTTTGAGGCAAAAAAGTGGGTAGGAAAGAGGAAAGTAAAAAAGAGAAAGAGAGAAAAAGTAGGAAAGAGAAAAGAGGAAAAAGTAGGAAAGAGAAAACCTAGGTTTCAAACCTAGGTTGCCAAACGAGCCCTAAGAAGCAAAGCGTGGTGGCACAAAGCAGCGCTGAAACAGAATTTAGAGCAATCGCTCTTGGAATTTGTGAGGGTATTTGGGTTAAACGAGTACTTGAAGAATTAAACATGCTTGTAAACCTTCCTATTAAACTCTACTCGGATAATATGGCAGCAATCAGCATCTGCCATAATCCAATTCAACATGACAGAACAAAGCACGTTGAAATAGACAAACACTTTATAAGAGAGAAGATTGATGATGGAGTGATTGATCTCAAATACATTCCTTCGAGGCAACAAACAACAGATATTCTCATGAAGAGACTATCCAAAGACAAATTCGAGTTCCTTGTTGGCAAGTTCGACATGATAAATATCTATGCACCAACTTGAGGAGGAATGTAGATAGTATATGGATTTATAGGAGGATTTGTAGGAATTAATTGTAATTATTAGAGATTTGATTTAGCATATTTGAATTTCAAAATTGTAATCGGGATCCCATGATTCTAGGCCACCATTAATGGTTGATCCTTCTTTCTCATGCATATAACCAGCAGCGCAAAAGAATAAAACCATAGGAGAATTATCATCATCACCTCAGGTCAACACTATTCCACAGGATGTTACATAGAGAATACAAATGGGCTCCAAGTCCTATAGATTTGAAATAATACATTTGTGCTTTAATTACTAAGAACTACTTAATTTCATTAAGAATCCTAGGTTCCTGTTATAGACTAGACAACAAAGATGGGTAAATATATTAACGAATACATAAAGTATAACCCACCTGTAAGTATTATGCTATGACCCTCCTCTAAACAATATGATAATAAATACTTAAAATAGAAATAACAACAAAGGAGTGGGGTAAACATGAGATTGATAATGCTAATACAAGGAAAATAATATTACATCCATAGATGAAACAACACTATACACACCAAGGGACTGATACAGGAAACTCACTCACGATACAAACATCACATAGACACAACTCTCACACAAAGACTCCAACATGCACAGATTGCCAATCTTTCAAGAGGAATGTCACTCCACTCAAAGGGCCAAGCCACAATTTTCTAAATTCTTCTCTGCCTCCAGCTAGATTGAAGGGAAGATATATAGAACCCAAAAAGTGACCATCACAGTCCCCAACCTATAGACTTTGACCATAGCCATAGTAATGCCACCATATTTTCTATTTCTTTCTCCCAAATGGTAGGTCAAAGTGCTGACCAACAAAAGTATCGTTCCCTTTTCATATATTTTCCTAAGATTCCAAAAGTAATCCTAACATATTACCATAAAGAAGAAAATTTTCTTCAAACATCCTCTTTAAAGTATCGTGTGTGAGTGTGTGTTTGTGTGTGTGTGTGTGTGTGTGTGTGTGTGTGTGTGTGTGTTCACACCATTCTCTTCATAGCTTATATTACCAATTAAAAGTGTCCAAATATTTCACAAGATGCACATATTTTATAAATATTAAGCCTAAATTAATGTTATAAAATAGTTATACCTACATCACGTGAAGGCAACTTCTGGGCACAGTGAACCATATATAGATGACAATAAGCAAATGCTACTGGATCTCCTAATCCTCTGGTCATTCTTACCAAGCGCTTCACACTGTCCAGAGGTTCATCAAGAAGAAAACGCCAGCAAGGCAATATTGCCAGCTCCAAGTAACTACAGGACAATTCCAGGGAAACAATCATGATAAATCCCCATCACAGAGATGTAACCCTTATAAACTACAAAAATTCTAACAAAAAAAAAAAGTTAGTTATACCGAATAGTCTCTTGGAAATGGCCTTAACATAGAAAATATTTATGGAGTAAGGGCCAAAAGAAAAGTCTCAATATTCTATTGTATTAGCACCATATAGAGGATTCTAAAATTCAAATTGAGAGCTAATCATAAATGACATAATTTTCTTAGATGTAAATTAAAGATTTGCAGCAGAGAAAGATATTGATATTTGAAAGAGGTCAGATGGTTTCAAAGATATGAAAAAGTCAAATAAATAGCTTTATCAGAAGAATATCATACTAAAAAAGAAAATACAGAATAAATTAAATACTTAAGGAAGGATCAGGAATTTACATGCGTGGAAGAAGCTCTCGCACAGCACCAATTTTGCTAAACCAGTTATTGCAAGTTTCTTTAGCATCAGAGCAAATATCAACTGCTATAAAGTTTTCTGAAAGAAATATAATACAAACTCAGGATAAACATATCAGTTAATTTGTGGCCTCTAATCAACTTAATATCATGCATGACCTTACAATTCATTAGGCCTGGGGAAAATGACACAATAGAAGATATCTGAAAGAAATACTAACTTCATTACTTTGCTGGAAAATTACATTCAATAGACAATCCTACTGGATGTGGCATTGATATTGCTAAACGACAATCCATCAGCAAAACATTACAGCCATGAAACATGTAACAACTAGTATATGGAATATGAGCATCATTAGTTCACTCCTAAATTTTTTATTTTATAGAAATTTTAGGGGTTTTATAAAGTTTAAACCACACAACAAACATCTTTCAATTTAGTTTAACTCACTTCAGTTTGATCATATTTAGCTTTATTAAGTAATAATAATAACTTTTATACAATAAATTAATTGTATCATATAATAACCAACAAATAATCAAGGATTATGCTTATTAGCAATATTTGTGGAAATCAATATATTAATTAGGAGAAATATGCCTTTATTTATTTCCTTTTATTTCATAGTCTTTATTATGTAAATAGTCAGACCAGGGATTTCATTCACACTTCCATAATGTCTAGCCTAGCTTGCATCTCAGTGATTAATGTGTATTTTGTAAATATAGTAATCCTCTTCACATAACAATTTGGATCTCCACTCCCATCGTATTAGAGCACAATGGAAGGACTACAAGTTCAGGGTTGGACTCAGACTCTGCTTCTGAAATGGAGCTGCCACTGCCACCAGTAGCGGAGGCAGGACCTTAGAGCAGTGGGAGCAAGTTTTTTATTTTCAAACAAATAATAACAAATTTGCTAGTATAAATAATCTGAGTGGGTTCAAATTTTAAAAATCAGTGGGTGCATAATACAAATCTAATAGTAATTTACATATACACAGAAAATTGAATGGGGGCATTTGCCCACCCTCACTTCTATGTGGCTCCGCCACTGACTGCCACTGTCTGCTGTTACAGACCCAAAAACGTACTACTTATGTAAATAGTCAGACCAGGAATTTGATCCACTCTCCCCTGATTTCTAGGCTAGCTTGCATCTCAGTGATTAATGTATATTTTGTAAATATCATAATCCTCTTCACATCAATGAGATGTGAACAATTCAGATCTCCACTCCCATGGTATCAGAGCACAAGGGAGGGACTAAAAGTTTAGGATTGGACTCAAACTCTGCTTCTGAGATGGAGCTGCCACAGCCACTGTATGATGTTACAGACCCAAAAACGTACTACCCATCTGGTGGGTCTTCCTTGTCTAACTTGCTCAACACTAGGATGTCCGTTGTGAATTACATGACTAAAGCTATCGTGAATGGGCTCAATCCATCAAGGGCTTATTGATTCATACTTCCAAGGGACTACTTGGCAAGTTGGACAAGGCTGACACATCTATGAACAAAATTGAGAGGGATTGTAAAAATCCATAATCTTTTAGGATTATAGATTGATGGCTGCTGAGCTGTTTTACAGTTGCAATATTTGATTTTATTAGAGAGGTGATCTGACTATTATTAGGGAGAGATTTTTGGGATTGCCTGTAGTAATTTTTTTTTTCCTTCTGTTGGATATATTTGAGTGATTGATTCAGTTTTGTGCACAGAACAAATCAATGCAATACTCACTTATTCACAGTCTTCAATAGAACTCTTCTCATGGTTTAGTAATCTTTTTATTCTTCTGTTGTATATATTTGAGAGATTGATTCAGATTTGTCCACGGAAAAAATAGATACAATACTCACTTATTCACTGTCTTCAATTGAACTCTTTTCATGGTCTTATAGAGAGACAATAGGCCTTCATAAGTTGAATTCAAACACATAACCTTAGAAATATTAGCATCATATGATGTTAAGCAAAACTAAAAGAAAACAATCAAATTGCCACATGAATTTTCAGATTTATGTGCATTTGCAGTTTAAAGAAAACAACAATTTGCAGAACAATGATATATAAATTGATGAAATACCTGGCAATTTACCAAGTAAGGTTCCATCTGCGGAAAACTCAGCCTTCTGTTTTATCCTTTGCCAGACCAGATCTCCAAGCATGTCCATGATATCTGTGACAAGGACAAAGAGTGTAGGATAAAACTGCAAAATTGATGTATCCATCAGAAGTTTAGCAACCTGCAGAAAACAGAATAAATCTCAGACAAATAAACAATTTCACATTAACATATTATTTAATATACAAATTTCTCTCATGGATCAACCTATACTCTGCTTTTGCTATGGCTATCTGACTGAGCTATATACAAGCACTATCAGATCTAATTGCAAGACTCTCCCATAGGTGTTTTTTGCTTTCTAATAGACTTGAACTCAAGACCCCGTGCTACCTTACCCTATACTGTTACTTGGCATTAGTGTCTACCAGATAATAAATTAAAACAAAACAAACTAGTATTTAGTCTTGGGATCTCAATGGTAGTCAGTCACTATGGAACTCATGATCTAGTGAGTCAATACATGAGAAAAGGAACACAAAAATATTGAGGGATTTCAAGATGTTTTAACCAAAGTCCATTCCGTCATCAATGAACTTTGATGTCTACTTCACTATGAACATTTGTTACTAATGTCACTCCTAATTCTTGTATGGAAAGATGCTATTCATGAGGAGATGAAAACCTTGAAGAAGAATGATACTTTGAAAATTAGTGTTACCAAGGAAAGTCTACGATTGGGTGAAAATGGGTTCTCACCATAAAATATAACCCAAATAGGTGCATCAACAAATATAAAGCCAAGTTGGTTGCCAAAGGTTTTCCTCGAACCTGTGGCATTGATTTCCAAGAGACCTTCTGATAGGATACCAAAATTAGGAGTAGTTGTTGCATTTGTTTTAACTAATTATTATTAATTATTGTTATGGGGTTGAGGTTAGCAAGGGAATAGGAGCACTACGAGGTGGTTAGTAAGTGGAGGTGTTCATGGGTTTATGGGTCCTAGAATGTAGGAAGGTAGTTGTATTTCTATGGTTATAAATAGTTCAGCCTGCTGTAATTCAAGACATGAATATATGAATGAGTATTTGTTTCTGATTAGTGGAGATTCTCTTGGGCTATCCTAGTAGAATAGTTGAGATACTTACCTATTCTTCTTTGATAGAGTACTACCAGTTCCATTTCATTTCCCTTTTCTCTCTGTTCTCAAAAGCATAGACAGGACCTCAACAAATTGGTATGAGAGCCTCGTTCGTTCAGCATGGTAACCACAAGAGCTTCCAATGCCACTCACGATTCTGGTGCTACCCAGGCGGCCACTGATCCCCTAGCAGCAATAGCCGCTCGACTTGTCACCATCGACGCACTGGCAGAGAAAGTGTCTGCTCTGGAGGCGGCGACTGCTCGACGCGAGAGAGGGAAGGCTCAATCTCATTGGGAAGCCGACAACGAGGACGACTTCGAAGGCTCCCACCGGCGACGGTTTCCGTACGCGAAGATTGAGTTTCCTAAGTTCAGCGGCGGCGACCCGAGGGGTTGGATCCTTAAAGCTGAGAAGTATTTCAGATACCACGATATACTCGAAGACATGAAGGTGGATGTTGCATCAATGTACCTCGAAGGGGACGCTCTCGGCTTGTTCGCTTTCATCAATCAGGAACGCACAATCATGTACTGGGATGAACTAGTGAAGGCCTTGCAGAAGAGCTATGGACCACCGGAATACCAAATCCCAGACGAGTTCCTCTGTAGCATCAAGCAAACCGGCTCTGTTCAGAAGTACAAGTTGGAGTTTGCTCACTGTTCCGCACGTGTGAAAAACTGGCCAGACCACTGCCTCCTGGGAGTTTTCATCAGCAGCCTGAAGGAGGAACTAAAGTCGGAGGTTCACATCCACAAGCCTAGCCTCGAACGGTCTATCGTGCCACCAGTCTGGCGCTTAAGTTTGAGAATGCGTCGTGTATCCGTGAGTCACAGCCTAACCCAGTCACTTCCCAAGATCGATATACCCAAGCTGCATATCCGCCAAATGTTATTCGGGAAGAGTGGAGCTCCTATTCGACGCAGCTGATTCCTCGCAACCAAATCGTCTCCACACTCAATGGTTCGTCCCCGACTCCTTCGTCCGTGGTCTCGCGAGTCAGTCAAGGTGAATCCACACGGCAGCAACGAAGAGACAAAGGCTTATTCTATCGCTGTGGAAATCCTTTTTGACCTGGGCATAGGTGTCGTTCTGCCTCTTTCTCACTGATGGAAGTTGATGATGGAGGCAACCCCGTTCCAGCTATTCTAGAGCTTGTGGAAGAATCATCCATGGAACCCCATGTCCCACCTTGAGGGCAAGGTGGTTTTTAAGGGAGGGGGTAATGATAGGATACCAAAATTAGGAGTAGTTGTTGCATTTGTTTTAACTAATTATTAATTATTGTTATGGGGTTGAGGTTAGCAAGGGAATAGGAGCACTACGAGGTGGTTAGTAAGTGGAGGTGTTCATGGGTTTACGGGTCCTAGAATATAGGAAGGTAGTTGTATTTCTATGGTTATAAATAGTTCAGCCTGCTGTAATTCAAGACATGAATATATGAATGAGTTTTGTTTCTGATTAGTAGAGATTCTCTTGGGCTATCCTAGTAGAATAGTTGAGATACTTACCTATTCTTCTTTGATAGAGTACTACCAGTTCCATTTCATTTCCCTTTTCTCTCTGTTCTCAAAAGCATAGACAGGACCTCAACACCTTCACTCCAGTAGGTAAGTTTATTACCATTAAGGTCCTTATCTCACTTTCCTGTAATTTGGATTGCACTCATTATTAGTGACATGTGAAAAATGCCTTCCTAAATGGTGAATTGGAGGAGGGAGTTTATATAGACATATCATCTAGATTTGAATCCAAGAAACTCGATAATAAGGTGTTTAGATTCAAGAGATCATTGTATAGCTTGAAGCAGTCACCCCATGCTTGGTTTGAAGAATTTACTATTGTGATGAAAAGGAATACTTTTATTCAGTGCCAAAGATATGACAGATTGTTCATGAACCATGCTTTAAATGGAAAACTCAGTTTTAATAGTTTATGTGGGCGATATGGTGATCACAAGTGGTGGCCTCAAATTTTGAAGTAAAGGATCAAGGGAGTCTAAGATGCTTCCTAAGAAGGAAGTTGCTAGAAGTAAGTAAGGTATTTCAATCTCTCACATAAAATATACTCTGGATCTGTGGGAACCTAGAAGGAATAAGAATGTTGGGATGTAAACTAGCAAATACACCTATGAAGGCAAATTACAAACTTGGCATTGAAAAGCAAAGCCCTTCAGTGGAGACAATTACGTACTAATCCTTAGTTAGAAAACTTACATATCGTGCACACTAGATCAGACATTTAATTCCTAGTTAGTTTGGCAGGTCAATTCATACTCCTGGTAAGGGCCTCTGCTTCAACAAAGGATCCCATAAAGAAACACAAGTGTAATCAAATGAAGAGGAGTCTCACAAGATGATGGATGTGTACAAAGATGCAGATTGCGCTGGGAGCTATTGCTCATTTGGGTCAGGCAATCTTGTTACTTTGAAAAGTAAGAAGCAACTAGAAGTACCTCAAAGCAGTGGAGAAGTTGAACTGAGAGCACTTGCCCTAAGTGTTTGTGAGGGTATATGGATTTGCAGATTATTAAAAGAATTCAGATTGGACTTAAGGGTCTTATGACAGTTATGTGTGACAATATGGAAGCAGTTGGGATACTTAAAAATCCCATTAACCATGACAGAACCAAGCACATGGAAATTGACCTTAATTTCATTAAAGAAAAGGTTGGTACTGGAATTTTAAAGGTGGTCTACACTCCAACAAATAATTAGCTGATAGCTTTACCAAGGCACTTCCTACCAAACAATTTCAAAAGTTAAACAAGGATCGTGGCATGATTAACATCTATGGCCCACCTTGTGTGTGAGTGTTGTAGATCAAGTGCTGATGCCCTAATCTTCATGGGCTTTGAGGTGCAAACCTAGCCCACTATGGACACTCCTAACTATGGCGCCTACTGCAAATTATAAAGGTTTTATTTTTTTTAATCATTATTTCCTGTTTTTTTTTTTTGGGCTCTGTTTTATTTATAATATTTTAGTCTAGAATCTGTTTTGATCTTATCTGAATTAAATAAATTGATTGACCCTAGATTACTTAGCTAAAGAAGGCAGGTCTGTTGCCTTCACTTGATAAATTTGTCGACTGGTAGAATAAAAAGACATCACACTAGGAACAACATAGGTTCAGGAGAAATTATTCAGTTACAGGAAACAAAGTATTAACAAACAACCATCTCTTCAACACAATGTAGAGGTCACCTACATAAAGTACAATTTAGTAAAATGAATTCAAAACTCACTTTTACAGATAACTTTAAGGATGTTATACGATCACCAACAAGCCAAGAATGAGAAATTTCATCTTTGAGATCATGCAATCGCGAAACATACTCCTGCCAAGCAATCACTTTGTCCTCATCATCTGCAAATTTTTGTGGATCATCTAGTTCCTCCATATGCATACTTGTTGATGATTTCTCAAGAGCTGAAAAATTAGGGAGAAGATCACAAGTGAAAATTATAAGCTGTCCCATCAAACATTTAAGTAATGAGCAGCAGGGGATGAAAGAATAATAAGGTCAGTCATACGATTAAAATTTTGGGAAATAGAAAGAATAAAAACCGAAAATCAATGGAAAAGATATCTGCATACATTTTCCGCTCCTCATCATAATCTCAGGAACCTGAAATTATAGGGAAAAATTATTCGAACAGTTATAACCGACAAAAAAACTAATAGATTCAGGGTATAAGTAGAAACAATAACACATAAAGTATAAAAAAGGTTCTTCATGGTTACTTTAAAAGCCATGAATTGAGAAAATCACATGTGATAATTCCCTCAACAAGCACGATACAAGTCATAGTCATATATGTACACACTAAGGATGAGAGATCAAAAATGGAATGCAAAATACCACACACCCCTTGACGGGAAATACATAAATAAATGACAACAACCACCGCACAGAAGCTCAACTCTTTGACACAGGACACAAGGGACTATAGTTTTAGTTTTCATTGCTTATTTGTAGTTTCAGCAAATTTGGAGAATAATTCAAATCTATTGTTCCAGGATGTGTAATAGAGGTGAATAGAGCTGATAGCAACAACTAACAGGGCTGCTACTCAAAACTCAACTGATGAATCTCGGAAATAAAATTCAATATAACACAATCCTATCTTTTATATATCTGGAACAATGACGAATTTCATGATGATAAAAAAGAGTGCAGAATGTCAAAATAAAACAAGGCATTCTTCCCTCATATGACAGATGCTTCACTTGTTCTCAGCACTTAGACACTACATCATGTTTGGAATCAACTCAAAATTAAGGCCTTAAAACTTACAGAAGAAAGAGAGACCATTTTGGAAACTGGGAACCTTTGCTGTAGTAATCTCCTAAAAGAGGTCCACTCCTTTGTTGGTGGATGACTGCCAGCTTCACTCAGCATTTCATGATTAAATGGAATAGCCTTTGCATCTTCACCCAATCCTCTCAATGGATCAAGAAATTCATGATTCCCACGATCAATTGATTCAACCTGAATGAGAACATTGACAAGAAATTAAGAGATTGACACTATGTATGATTCAAAAGCTGAAAGTAATATCAAGATATATTTTTTATTGAATATAATAATTCAAAAGAAAAATTGAAAAATTGAAAAAAGAAAATTACTACAAAGTTCAAAGAAAAATAATGTGGTTAGATCCGCTAAAGGCATCACATTATCACAATGAAAGTACACCATTGACATTCTAACAATAAAATCTCTTTCGTACCTCCTTTCCTTGTCCTAGCTCTAGGAGCCCATTACTAGGTAATTATATGCTAGCAAAGCATGACTTTGATTTTAGAACCTCAAAGACATACAGTTTGGGTCTGGGCTTCTATAGTTATGGTTATATAGATTGATAAAGTTTTAATCTATTTTGTTTATTATATTGCTTCAGCTGAGCAATAACATAACTGCTTGTGTGTCCTAAGGCAGAACAAACATTTTTAAATCCTGAATATAGCACCCTTGATCTAACATGTTGACTACAAGTATAGACAGAGCCCATGTCTGTGTCTTGCACATGCTGAATACTCATTAGACTTGATACAGAACAATGTAACTTCAAATTACATATGACATGATCATCCGTCAATCTTAGTATGTTGAATAACAGGACTAAATGCAGATGAATAAAGGTTTTCTTAAAATAAAATTCACATTCCTTGCTAATAGATCATAATTCTTTTCTTTCATATTTTCTCTATTAAACTGATGAATGAAATGTCAAATGTACATATTGGTTCAAGTTCATACAGGTTAAAACCAAACATCACATAGCCAAGTATTCAATTTAATAGGTAGTGTGTGTCTCAAGGGCTTAATTGAATATCAATCCAATACAATAACATAAAATTTTGAAGAACAAACCTAAGTCATTTGTTAATCAAATCAATAAAAATGGGGAAAACAGCAAGGTAAAAGGACCTGGATAATGTCAGAAACTGAAGGAGCTGCAAACGGATGGCTATCAGTGGGAACACGAGGAAGCACATGAGAATTGTGATTGGCACCATAATTGCGAGGTCTGAACTCCATGTAAACTAGATGAAATAGAAGATCTCAGGTTTTGGACTGTTATAGTTCAACAAACTAGTTAGCAGAAGCAAGAAACAGTTGTGAACCTTGCTTTGGCAGAAGAGAAAGAAGTACAAGTTCGGGCTTAATGTTTCTTATCAGCTCTAGTTATCTTAAAACTTGAATCAAACACCTTTCTTGTTTTTCCGCTCTTTCTTAATTATAATATATGAAACAAATTTACGCTCAATATGAAATCATGCAAAAAAAGAACAGAAATAAACGAAACATCAAAAGAAAATTCTCAACCTAAATCAACGACTATATTGAATAAATAGGAATAAAGGATTCAAAGTTGATCTCATTTCTTAGACTGGTTCAATGAAGCCAGAAAGCACCGGCAAATATTAATCCTTGTTCAGCACTCTAGCAGCTCAGGAATTAATGTGTAGCAGGCTCATACCATAAGACTGACTATTCAAAATTGTATTAATGACATATTAAGAACAATGAAAACAGATAATCACAGGATATTATAATAATCAAAGAGGCCTAGATCACCCCCTCCCTCATGTAAAAGTAGAATAGGACAGAATCAATAGCCTCTCTTGAAGCATAGC
>JANTPZ010090218.1:0-45360 GCA_025593235.1 Vachellia pachyceras | reverse complement strand
GTTTGATTGCATTTGATTCTAGTGATTTCTATTTTTAATTGATTAGCATAGTAGAATGTCTTTGGTGCAATGTTATTAACCTTGTTTCATAGCTTGATCCTTAAGGAGAAAACATCTTAGAGAAAAGCCCTCTCGGAAGGATTTTGAGCCTTATATTCTTTTTTATCTTGTGTGATTTCATCTAGTTTTGGTTTACCTCTAGAACTTGTCTAGATTCTTTGTCAAGACTACGTTAATACCTTGATTTGTGAGGATGATAGGGGCATTCATTTCTAAACCCTTTACCTAAACACAAGCCATTTCATATTAACCTTTGCCAACCCTTTTGAGCCTTCATTTTCATTTCATTCATTTCTTCTATTAAGGGTTATACATGAGTTATATCTGGTCTTTCAATTTGAAAAGTATATCATGAATATCTATATCTTTGCCTTCTTGGGTTTGGATGCCAAAAAAAAGGAGAAAAGAAAACAGAAAAGAAAAAAAATAAAAAAATAAAAAAAAAGAAAGTTAAAAAAAAGAAAATAAGTTGCAACAAAAGAAAAAAAAAATTGAATAAGGCATCCTATGGTGGTTTGAAGAGCAAAGATTTCTTGTTCAGAAAATCTAAAATTTGCACATTGGTGCTCTCTCATGAACATATACTTTACTTATTTTGAGTGCCTATTCACTACTCATGTATTTCACTTGTCATTTCATTCCATTCATTTGGCCTTGCTTTCCAGCATTACAATCCTTTCAAGTCCCCTTGATCATAAGTTTAAGGTATGTTAGTGGTGGAGATATTAGAATCTTTACAAGCTTATGGTAGGTACCAATCTAGGTGGATTGAGCAAAATTTCCCCTATTTGAGAGATGAGTAAAACACTTGTACCTTAGTGAGCTTTATTGTGTTTCTCTTCTTTTATCTTGCTATGTTTCTTGTGTTAATTTCTTTGCACTGAAGTGTTCTATTATTGTTGATTGATTAGAAGTAAGAGTTGCTTGAGTTAACTGCATATTCAACCCAAGTTGATTTTATGTTTGCTAGCATTGAGTATATCTTTTGGATCATTCAATTCTGAAGTTTTGCCCAGGAGTGCAAAAGGTTAATGTGGGGGAATTGAATTAATCATATTTTGTCAAGTGAATTTGTAACTTTTTGAGGGAATTTTGGTCATAATGTTGGCCTTTTATTGGGTTTAAATGCATTAAATATGATTAATAGCAATTATGTGAAACTAAATCTAATCAAGGTTAAATGGTCATATTTTTAATCATCTTGTGAAATGATTGATTTTTAGGACCTTTAATGCTCTCAATATCAATTGTTTTTATAGGCACCTTTGGAAGAAATTGGAATAAAAAGCTGTGGATTTGCAAAAGTTATATTATCTTGATCATTGGGCTTTTAATTTAATGGGCCTCTTCCAAATATTCATTGATTCCATCATCCAGCATCCACCCAAGAAAGCTTGGCCCACACAATCCATATTCCATTAATCCATTCAAGACACACAACGAATCAGAATTTCTTCCTCCACACACAAGCTGGGACCACACACAACAATTCCAATTCCATATATCCATTCCATGTATCCATTCCTTCGTCCAGCAAGTATGGGACCCACCATAAAGCCCACACACACATAAATCCAAAAACCCACATCCAAGCAAGAGGCAGCCAGAAGCACATATTCCCCAAAAATTCACCAATTCCATCAATTAAATACACACACCCCCACCTGAAAAAGTAAGCCGCCGCCACTGATTCCATTCATCCATTAAAATTCCCTTCTTCCATACACAGAGCCGCCACACTCTTCCATCTCCATTAATTCATTCCTATTCCATTTAATTCATCAATTCCAAGCGGCGGCACAAGCATTGGAGGCTAGAGAATTCCATTTTAACGGCGACACAAGAGAAGGAAAAAGGGCAGCACACAAATATTCCTAAAGTTCAACAATTCCCATTCCTTCGACGCGTCCATCCATCACCAGCCGCCAATTCATCCTCCAATACCCATTCCAAAACAATACGCCACGCACGCCTCCTTCATCCATTGCACAGTCCTCCGTTTTTCCAGTTGCTTCGTTGGCTTCTCTTATTGTTGGAAGATGATGGTCTTAGCACTTGGACTGATGGAATGCCCCATGGCAATTCTTAGCTAAATTCTCTAATTATCTAATTCAACAACAATGACATGAGCTTAAGTCTTCAAAGGGGAGTTTTAGTTACTTTAATTTTCTGTCCAATAATTGATTAACAATTCCTAGGTCTTAGGATAGTTTCTCTAATTATTGGAACAGTTTCTATTGTTTGATAGGATTTATTGTGGAGATTATTGTGACTGGAATTATTGCTTGGCAAATTGATATTGGGTTGATTATAGCTTTAATTTCAATTATAATGTTGTGGTATCACATTGTATTGGATTTAGAGGGAATATTTTGTGATTTTCTAAGGTGACTTAGAATCTTGGATCAAATAATCTTTTGCTAGCTTTAATTTTAATTGAATTTCAGAGTTACAATTAAGCAGTGGTTTTATTATCCTTAATTCCTTTTTACTATTCTGGTGGCAGTTAGTAAATTGGAAGTTTGGAAAATATTTTGTGGCAATTCGAGGTGGCTCGGTTGTTTTAATTATAATTCTTTAATTCAATCTTTTAACTCCCATATCCATTGAAGTTATGATTGCCTGCGTTGTTGAGTTGGAGAATTGTTTTCCATCGTCGTTATTCGCGCTTCATTTATCTCCACTTGTTTCGCTTGTTTTCATATTCAAAAATACCAAAAAGAAGTATTTTCATTTTAGTTTAATTCATAGTATCCACATAAAATTTCCTCTAACTAATTTTCAATTTGAGTTACTCGCATCTAATTACTAGAATTTCATTTCATTTTATCGGCTCTTCAAAGTGAATACGACCCGGATTGGTGCTATACTACATTAATTCGGTTAAAATCTTTGACGCGGACTTAGGCGACTAAAAGTTCGCTAATCAAGGCTGAAAAGAAAGAGAGAAAGGGAGCAAGGAGAAGAAAAGAGAGGCAAAGACCATATCCACATTCCATTTCCCCACCATCCATCCATTTATCATGCCTCAATCATCCATACGGAGCTCGATTCCATCACCCATGAGGAGCTGAGCATCTCCATCCTCTTGAAATGAAGTGAGCAGGAGTTCGAAGAGCCGAAGGAGAGTATTTGCTTTCAATCTGTATTTACATTATAGATTACTTGGATTCCGAGTTGGACTTTGTAATTTGTGTGTAAATACTTGGTCTCGGTTGAGCCAAACTTGGATTATTGTGTATTGAGTCGTTTTGTGATTGACAAAGTATAATGGAGTTCATTTTGCTTATTCAATGAAATCTTCTTCTCTCTTATCATCCAGTTGTGCTTGGTTTTAGAGTCAACAATGTATGGAGTTGATTTTGTCACTTTACCATTTCCGTACACACACTAAGTGTTCTTAAAGGATTTCATGGAATGGAGTTCATTTCATGAGATTTCTGACCTAGTGAGTTGTTGGGGTTTTTTATTACGAAACTTAGTGCAAAAGTCGATGATTTCCCTAATCCTTTGTGATCTATGATGGTACCATTTATTTTCAAGAGGAAACCACCATCAATACCTTTTTCACATTCAAATATGTTTTTACTCTCTTTCTCACCAGAAAATACCAAAAACAAGTTTTATTTTGTAATTAGTTTAAGTACGTAGTATAATTTGATTTAAAAACTGATTGCATTCGCATCACAAGTATAATCACAAGCTAAGGATTATTGGTACACAATAGTAGCTTCCGAAGAGAACAATCATGGGGTTGTCCCTGTACAATCCTTGGAAATCACAATTGATATTCTTGATCCATTTTCAAGGCTAACTAACGATCTAAGTTTACAATTTGTGGCTTAGTCGGATTACACATAATCTGCATGTGGCAATAGTTCCCATTCTCAGCCCTGCACCATATCCATTGATGATGTCTGCTCTAGCTTCAAGAAATTTAACCTTCTGTGTTCGAGGGATAGCTAGACATGATAGAAGCACTAGAATGATTAAAAAGGCTTGAAAAGATTTTCAAAGTCATGTGTATCAACTCGAACAAAAGGCGTGAGTTGCTGAGCAACTATTACACAATGCAACATAGGAATGGTGAGAGACCACCAAATTAGACGATGTTGAGATTACTTAGGAGGAATTCAAGGAAACATTTGAGCAGTATTACTTGCCTGCTTCTATCAGAGTTATGAAGGAGATTGAGTTTCACAATTTTAAGCAGGAGGGTTTGCACGAAGATGAATTTATTTCTTGCTTTTTGGAACTTTCCAAGTTTTACAAGTATTCTCAAAGCAACTCCACATGGTTATGTGATCGGATAGTAGAGAAAGTGATGCCGGAGTTGAAAACAGCTTTATCACCATTTATAGATGAGATAACTAATTTTGAGAGGATGTGTGAAAAGCTACGCACTATACCAAGAGATAAATGAGAAGAGAAGGCTAAGAAGATGAAGGGGTTTTATAACAAATCCACAAATTCCTTGGGACCTCTAGGGGGAATCAAGAAGAGTGGTTCCATCTTTAATGGTAAAGAAGCACCTTGACCAATCCTCAAGGAATCATTTTGATGAACCTTTGAAGAGTTAATTCAGTAGGCCTCAAAGGAGTCAGTTCAATGGAGAGCAGAATTATTATCAAGGCTCCACAGCTCCTATTACTAGTACAACCAATAATCAAAAGTGTGTTAAGTGCAGAAGGATGCATCAAGGAAACTGATTGATTTGTTTTAAGTGTGGGAAGCTAGTTCATATCACTAAATTCTATAAGGAAGACTCTTAAGGGGTTAATGATGCTAGAGCTACCATTCCAGGCAGAGTATTCACCTTATCATTGCAGTAAGTTAATGTTGCACCAAATTTGGTCAAAGGTATTCTTAAACTCCAAGGCCCTGAGATTGATACTTTAATTTATTCTGATGTAACACACTCATTTATATCTAATGCTTGTATACCTTGATTGAAATTACTTGTACATGAATTGAATTTTAATATGATTATTTCTACACTGAAGGGCGGCTTGGTGAGAACTTCGAAGGCTTGCTTGAATTGTGTGATTGAGTTTGATAGTAGGATCTAAACTATAGATTTTATTTTTCTACCTATGAAGGGTATATATATGATAGTGGCAATGGATTGGTTGTCAAAGAATGATGTCATCCTTGGTTGTAACAGAAAGATTGTTCTCTTCCAGTTGCCTTTATGAGTCATATCGAACCATAATTTTTATCCGCAGTACAAGCTGCAAAGAGCATTTGTAAGGGTTATCAAGCATGCATTGTATGTTTCTCCATTCAAGGAGAAGTAAAAGAAGGAATGAAAGATATCGAGGTGGTAAATGAATTTCCAGAGGTATTTTCAAAGGAAAATGATGGATTTACCTCCAGAGTGAGAAGTATAATTCTCTATTGATCTTGCACCTAGGACAACGCCTATCTCTAAAGCTCTTTACCAAATGTCTCTATCAAATTAGTAGAATTGAAGAAGCATATTGAAGAGCTTTTAGAGAAAGGTTTCATCAGACCCAGCGTATCTCCTTGGGAATCGCCTGTAGTCTTTGTTAAAAATAAAGACGGAAATCTAAGGATATACATTGATTATAGCTAATTGAATAAGGTAACAAAAGAACAAGTATCCTTTACACATGATCGATGATCTACTTGACAAGTTGACCGAAACATCCTTATTTTTCAAGATTTATTTGAGATCAGTCTACTACCAATTAAGGATTAAAGCTGAAGACATTAAAAATTGCATTCACAACGGGATATAGCCATTATGAATTTCTTGTTATGCCATTTGGGCTAACCAATGCTTAGTAGTCTTTATGGATTACATGAACAGAATCTTCAAGCCTTACTTAAATGAATTTGTAGTGATCTACATTGACCATATCCTCATTTACTCTAAGGATGAGAAAGAATATAAAGAGCATCTTAGAGTGGTGTTACAAGTATTGAAAGAGCATACGTTATATGTAAAGTTGTCTAAGTGCAAGTTTTGGTTGAGGGAACTTAAATTTTTGAGTCATGTTGTATTAACCAAAGGAGTATCAGTGGACCCTAGCAAGATTGATATAGTATTGAATTTAGAAAGATTACAAAGTGTCAGGGAAATCCGAAGTTTTCTAGGAATGGAAGGCTACTGCTAGAGATTTATTAACGGATTTTCACATATAGACATGCCATTGACTAAATTGACAAGAAAGGACTACCCATATATATGGAACGATAGGTGGGAAGCAGCTTTTCAAAATCTAAAGACTAAGTTGACTATGGCATCGGTACTTGTAATCCCAGATCCTACCCAGACTTTCACCTTGTATACGGATGCTTCTGAAAAGGGTTTTGGATGTGTGCTAATGCAAAATGGTAGAGTTGTTGCTTACACTTCTTGATAATTGAGGTCACATAAAGAGAACTACCCTACTCATGACATAAAATTGGTGATTGTTGTATTTGCATTGAAGATTTTGAGACACCATCTCTATGGTTCACAATTTGAGGTCTTCAACGATCATAAGATTCTGAAGTACCTGTTTGACTAAAAGGAGACAAATATGCATTAGAGGGGTGGATGGAGTTTCTTAAGGATTACGATTACAAGCTGAAGATCACCCTAGAAAGGCAAACATTGTAGCAGAAGCCTTAAGCAGAAAGTCGATCATGTGGCTCAAATGATGGTATGGGAGTATAAGTTATTAATGTGCAAAGTTTCCCTATTGATATAATGTCAGGATTTATCGTTATTGTGGAAGCACTGACCATTGAAAGTGTAACTTGGAAGAAAATTAAATTCTCACAGTTTGATGATGAGTTTTTATTGAGAATCAGGGAAGATATTGAAGAAGGTATAGAATCAAAGTTTGAACTTGGTGAAGATGGGATACCGAGGGATAAAGGAAGGGTGTGTCTTCCTAATGATAGGGATTAAGGAAGCTTATACTTGATGAAGATTATAAGAGTAAACACACAATTTACCTGATGCAACTAAAATGTACTATGATCTCAAGCGGAAATAGTGGTGGAGAGGTATGAAGAAATATGTGGCTAAATTTGTTACTTGTTTAACTTTCCTGAAAGTCAAAATTGAATATCAAAAGCCTTCAAGGTTGTTACAAAATTTAAAGATCCAAAAGTGGTTCTATGGATTTTATCATGTGTCTCCCTCCAATTACAGCTGGGCATAATGTCATATGGGTCATTGTTGATAGATTGACTAAGTCAGCTCACTTTCTGGCTATCAGGAATGACTATTCTTTTGAGAAACTAGCAATGATTTATGTGAATGAGATTGTCAAATTGCATGGAGCATCAGAGAGTATTGTGCCAGATCGTGATCCATGATTTACTTCACATTTTTAGAGATCACTACAGGATGCTATGGGGACTCATTTAAGATAAGCACCTCTTATCATCCCCAAACTGATGGATGGACAAAGAGGACTATACAAATTTTAGATGACATGTAGTGAGCATGCGTAATTGAGATGACAGGAAGTTAGGATAGTCACATTCCTTTAACAGAGTTTGCATATAACAATAGCTTTCACTCGAGAATTGAGATGGTATCTTATGAATCATTGTATAGAAGAAAGTGTAGATCTCTTATTTGTTGGACAGAACTAAGTAAGCGGAGTTTACTAAGTCCAGATTTAGTGGATCACACTACTCAGAAGATTAAATTAATTCAACAAAAACTTCTTACGCTCAGAGTAGATAGAAAAGTTATGCTGATAGGAGGAAGCAACCATTGGAATTCATGGTGGGCGAACACATATTTTTGATAGTCACGCCGATGATAAGCATTGATAGAGCTATTTGGGCAAGAAAGCTTGAACCTTGTTCTGTCGGATCCTATGAGATTTTAGAAAGAATGGGGCCAATGGTTTGTAGGATTGCCTTACCTCTACAACTGGTCAACCTTCATGTTGTCTTTCATGTATCGCAACTAAAGAAATACTAATTAGATCCTTTACATGTTATTGAAGTGGCTGAGATAGAGCTCATAGATAATATGACATATAAAGTTGAGCCAAAGCAAATTGTGGATGCCAAGGATAAGCAATTACGCAATAAGACTATCAAAGTTGGTAAGTTTATGTGGAGAGGAATGACTCCTGGTAATGCCATGTGGGAGACAGAGGATAAGATGAAGGGGAGTATCTTCATTTGTTTATCTAAGTATGTCTCTTATTTAATATGTTAAATTTTGGGACAAAATTCCTTTTAGGAGGGGAGAGTTGTAATATACTTAATTTTTAGGATTTATGGCTAGTTGTTGTTTAGATTTTATTTAATCAAAGAGAATAAAATAAATTAAAATTTAAAAGAATTATCAAATTCTAATATTTATTCTAAAAATGATTAATTTTATATGCGTAAATGATCCGACTAAGCCACAAAATGTAAATTTAGATCATTGGTTAGCCTTGAAAATGGATCAAGAATATTAATTTTGATTTTTTTGAAGGATTGTATAGTGATAACCCCAAGGTCGTTCTCACTGGAAGCTAGTCGCGTACCAATAGTCCTTAGCTTGTGATTATGTTCGTGATGCAAATGCAAATGGTTTCTTAATTCAAGATGAACTATGTACCTAATGCAACTATAAAATTCAAAACTTGTTTTTAATATTTTTAGGTGGCAAAGAAAATTAAGGCAGATTTGGATTGAAAAGGGAGTGTTATGGTAGGTTCCTCTTGAAAATGTATTGGGCCATCATAGTTCGCAAAAGATTAGATAGAGTATCGACTTTAGCACTAAGTTTTCGAAATCACAAACCCTAACAATTCGTATGGGTCCGAAGCGTCATACGATGATCTCTTTCTAAATCCCCACACGACTTGTTAGGTCACGAATAACATGCAATGAACTCCATTCCATAAAATCTTTGAAGCGCTCTTAGTGTGTGTACGGAAATCGCAAAGTGACAAAATCAACTCCATGCATGTTAACTCTAAAACCAAGCACAACTAGGATAATAGAAGAGAACAACAAGACTTCATTAAATAAGCAAAATGAACTCCATTTCACTTTGTCAATCACAAAACAACTCAATACACAATAATCCAAGTTTGGCTCAACTGAGACCAAGTATTTACATACAAATCACAAAGTCCAACTCGGATTCTAAGTAATCTATAATGTAAATACTCCCCTTTCTGCATTTCGAACTCCGGCTCACTCCATCTTCAAGAGGATGGAGATGCTCAGCTCCTCATAGATGATGGAAACAGGCTCTGAATGGATGAGTGAAGCATAATGGATGGATGGATGGATGGTGAAGGTAATGGATGAAGGTAGGGTTTGGATAGTATGAAGATGAGAGAAAATATGAGAGTGTGTGTTTTTGCCTTCCTTCCTCAGCCTCCTTCCCCTCTCTTAGAAAAATGACCTAATTTAGCATTAGAAACCTTCATGAGTCGGATCTCTCAAGCTGGGTCGGGTTAATTTCCATCTGGAGTAAAAATCTGGTGCTGATACGTGATATTTGCCGCGGCAAACTTGTGGTTTCGTCGCGGCAAACCTCTCTCGAGAGTTCTTTGTCTGCTTGATTGAACTTTGGCCGCGACGAAATTATCCAGAGCTGCTTCCCTTGGCCTTTTGTAAGGAGTTTCTGAAATGAAATAGCAAATATAGGCAGTATCATTTGCTCATGATGCAATTTAGGCACAATAAACCGTTATTCATTGCATAGATGGCCAAAATCACATTAATCCAAATCAATAACTCCTAATCTACATTTAAGCACAAAAAGGTCATGTATGGGCTAAAATTGACTGTAAGACTCTGAAAATTCAAGTAGAAAACTAATAAAATAAAGCTCAATCAGTAAACTTATTCTATTATTAAAATAAGTAATACGAAAAAATATTGTTTGAATTATTATTACTATTATTAATATTATTATTTTTATCACCATCATCATTATTATTTTCGTTTCTTTAAAAAATAATAAATAATATCTTACTCAAGAAAAACCTAACCCCTACTTCTACATAAAACACCTATCCCTCACCCTCACCCTAAAACCCAATGCTACAGTACCTCCGCCGCTACAGTACCTTCGTAGATGTTATTCTTGCTACCTTTCATTTTCTTCTCTATTCATGCTAATAAAAATATCCTATCAACCTTACTCTCTCCTATTTCTTTTTTCTCTCTCTCTGGTTCTTTCCCTTTACTGTGCGCATGTCTTATCAACTGGTTTTTTCTTTTAAACAAAAGGATAGGAAATGTGTATAGTATTTATTGGATTTGAAGACTTTCCCTTAATCTTGCCATTTTAGCGTACGTGTAGGTGTTTACAATTTCCAGTAACATCTTTGACTTTTATTGTTACTTGAAAAAAAAAGGAAGGGAAAAGAAAGAAATTCAATCCTACGTATATAGGTCGTGTGGTGCCCTATGTATGTTTCCAATGCAACATCTTTTCATTATTATTTTAAAAAAACGATAAGATTGTATTCTAGAATTGTTTATATATACGTGTCGGTTGGATTGAGAGTTTCCCTAACGCAACATCTTTTCATTGTCCTTTCAATATATATGCGTGTCGTGTTCGCTAAGTATATATAAAAAACATTTTTTTCACATGCGTATGAACTTAGACATATCACTGTACTTATGGTGATTTCTCCAAATCTCTAATACCAAGTGTTGTGTGTATGTTTATATACATGTGTGTGTGTGAGTAGTTACGATTTTTTATTGAAAAAATGTATTATCCTGAAATTGAAACATTTGAATAAAAATTATTATTAATAGTATTGTCTTCATTATTATTACTATTTCCTTCCCCTTAAATAACATGTAAAAGCATAAAAGAGATTATATCATATAAAAATATTTTGTCTCATATGAATAAATAAGCAACTTATAGATGTAAATATTTAAAGTTTTCATTATGTAATTTGACATGTAAATTTTTTATAACTGTCATGGCAGTTGCATTGTGATTGTGTTGGAGTAAGGAAGAGAAATCTGTATGGTTAGATTTTTATCTCGTGATAAGCCATCGCTTGTTGCCCAATAGATAGCATTTGTCAAGGCCCATTTACCCATGTTTTCCTTTGGTCGAGATTGCATTGAAATTGTGGGACATGTGACGCCTCATTGGTTCTACACCTTTAGTCGGATGTATCTTGAAAAACTGATGAGCTTGAGACAATCTAGTTATTTGAAAAAGTTTCTGTTGGACTATGTGTTAGTATAAGACTCTAGTTAGCAGCATAAGGATGGACGGTGATAAGGGATATTGCATATTGCATGATTATACATTATTTGTGATGATGATAATTAGTTACTCAATTATTAATAAATATGAAATTGTTTAATATGATGATATTTATATATACAAATTTATTTGTAACTCAATTCTTCCTTTTAAATTATATGTCGTTTGCTTGTGTGTGGTAGAAACTTTCAGTGGTTACCGAGAAATGGAATCTCATCCCGTTATATTAACATTTTTAGGTGATTATTCTAGTATGTAGCAATGGGAGGCACCTATGGAATGAGCCTTATTGATTTTCTTGTACCCTTGAGCGCATCTATAAATTTAAATTGAGTTACTCTAAGACTTCCACATTTTATTCCTATTTACTCTAACATTTTAGGAGGATTTAGATTGATACTAATGATGTGAATTTTGGCTTAATTGATGATATGCTTTGATAAACTGATATTGGGAATTCTCATTATCTATATGTAAGGAAATTTCATTAAGCATTTCGGTTCAAAATTAGGGTGTTACATGAATTGAAAGATCTTCTCTCTTCATATAGATGATGTGAATTTTGGCTTAATTGATGATATGCTTTGATAAACTGATATTGGGAATTCTCATTATCCATGTGTAAGGAAATTTCATTAAGCATTTCGGTTCAAAATTAGGGTGTTACATGAATTGAAAGATCTTCTCTCTTCATATAGAAGGAAAGAAAAAACTTTCTGTAGTGGAATTCCCCTAAAACATAGATAGCTCCATAATGGTGTATATAGATGGCTTTTGTTCCATTCAACAGCTAACTAAAATGACTCTTTTGGTCATCACTCTTTTGATAAGCCTTGTATGGTGGAATCATGACTAGTGTGAGTTGTAGCTTGCGCTTTGGTTCAAGTTTATCAGGCCGACTCTCGTTTGGACTCTTTTGTCATGTTCTTACAGTCCATCTTCTGTTTGGTTTGGTTCCTCTATTTGCTTTTTTTTTTTTGTTTCCTTTCTTAAGGACACAAGTATCCTCCTTCTGGAGGCAATCATGTTCGAGGTATTATTAAGTACTATATATGCACACATCTCCCAACAAAGGTTATTTTGTACTTTTTTTTAAACATGTGGTGGTCTTTCCAGTTACACTCATGTTATCATTGATCACAAGGCATCCCAATGTTATGTATTGTTTTTTCATATTTTAATGAATTTGAATTTCTAAGCCATCAAGAGTTGAATGTCTAGTAAAAGAGGTTTATCTTTATTATATGATTCACCAAGATTCAAATCTCACTGAAAAATGTGTCCATGTTTCCAAAATATTGCCTTCAAGAGGAAAATATAGGTGCTAAGCATAAAAATGTGTTTCTTCAAAAAAAAAAAATATGAAAGAGAGGTGATCAAGGTAAATATATAAATTTCTACGCCTGAAAATATTATAAATTTCTAATCTTACCCATATTTAGATATGAAATTTTTGTATTCACTCTGTCTCTTGTGGTTAGTAACTTTTAATAGGGGTAATATTAAGAAAACTTAATTAATATCCTTTTAAATCATTTATAATAAGAATAATCCATCTATTCTAAAAAAGTGCTTTGTTAGGACTTAAAAAAGTATATATATACACATGACTTGCATTAATTTGACAATTCTACAAGTCAAAATAACTATGCTTTATTCAAATTATTTAAATAACTATGGTGCATGGATTTCTTCCACTTTCACCTGTAATAATAATTTTAGATTTACACATTAATTACTTTTAATACAATACAACCACAAAGCTTAGCTTTTAGACTCTCTATTTATTCACTTGCGAAGCTACCTCGCAGCTTCGATGTTGTATTGTAAAAGTATTTCAACCACAATCGTATTTGTGGAGGAAGACCAAGTCATTGATGACGTGAACCACCTCACTTTGTGACGTCAGCATGACCTGGCTGGCGTCTCTTGGGGTTGCTTCCTGGAAGGAACCATGCGAAAACGAACTGTGTAGAGATACATCCCCCCTTGTGCTCCGCATAAAACGACATCGTTTTAAATCAAGTCGAGTTTGAATAGCTTCTGGAAGCTCTCTACAAGATGCCAACCTTCTATTTTGTTTGTTTACTTTCCTTTTGAATAGTATGACAATCACAGGTCACAAATCACTAAATTGACAATTAGATGATATTCCTATATTGTATTAATTAATTAATAATAATAGTGTGTTTTAGAAATAAAAGTTGACAGCATTAAATTGTGGGGTTATATATAGTATGTCATAAGAAAATTTACTATATATATATAGTGGTTGATTATATGTCTGAAATACAAGTCTTTCAAGCTCATTTTTCTTACTCAGGTGAAAAAAAAATTCTCTTTTTCTTATAGGTCAAAAGGAATGTACTTTAGAAAAAAAACTCATATTTATTTACAAATAATTAATTCAAATAATATCTTTAATATGATTAAATAAGCTATATAACTCTTAATGCATACAATAAATTGAGAGATTTTTTATAATATACATTGTAAATTTGACAGAGTTGATTCATATATTATATTTAACATTAAATCTAATTTTCAATTAATTTTTATAAGAATAATTGGAAGTATAAATTTTTGTAATTGACATTTGGCTTGTTTGATATTTTGTTTGAAAAAAATTCAAAAACCCGTTCAATAATATTTTTTTATAAAACGAGATAAATTCCTCCACATATTTACCTCAATTTACGTAAATACGCTTCTGTACCGCGTTTCTAAATATACCCATTAATCTAATGGAGTTTTAAAGTAAAATGACTAAACACTTCCAACAAAGTATTGGTTGAGGGTGTAAACATCTTTGTCTATGTAAGAAGAAACACAAAAGTTTGAATGCTGGAATTGCACTTGATATGGGAGTTGAAAACTCTTGCACTCTAAATTTTTGAAAGGAATTAGTTTTAAATCCATTATGGCTTTACTATGCTGTATACTTTTCAAGGAAATCCCCTTTATAAATTAATAATCCCAAAAAAATAAATGAACATTTTCTATAAAAAAAGATCAATTTAATTAATTGAAAGTTCCAAAAAAATGTTTATTGCGAGATAAATGGAAAAAATGGGCTTTAAAATATTGTATTAGAAATTGTATACGTTTTTTAAGAAAAATATAAGGTTAGTAATACCTTTTGTCTTTCAAATCTCAAATTTCATTCCGCTTAAATAATTGGTCCCTGTAATTTAAAAGAAATATAGATTATTTTACCCTTTGGAGGACCAAAATCAAAATAAGAACAAATTTTAGTAAATAAAGATTGTATTTAAAATTGGGAATATAATGGTAAACTTTACAAGCTGGTCAAATTAAAAAGACTTGACTTATTGTCATGTAAACTTATTAAACATATATTGAGATTATAAAGTAAGAGAATAATCAAAATTTACAATTAGATAAATTTTAAGGTCGTGACTCTTGCTAATCTAAAGGTATTGTTGTTTTAACTATCTGTAACTATATTTGTAAATACTACATAAAATTGAAGAGATTTTTTTTCTCTTTTGAGCCCTAGGCTCAAACTCATTATTATTTTTTATAAAAAAAAATGAGAGAATTGAACAAACTTACTTTTACATAAAACAATAATTTAAAACTAACATTATTTTTAATATTTTTGATAATTTAGACATAATATAATTAGTGATTATAATTTACCTTAATTTTTATTTACTACCAAGGGATATGCTTAACTTTGGCAAAAAAAAAATCAAGGGATATGCTTAAGAATAATTCAGTAATTAAGCAATAGCAATATAATTAATATCGCAAAACATAAAATTATACACATTTGTAGTGAGCTTAATATGTATGGTGTGACTTTTGACTTTTCTGATCTCATTTTCCCCTTCCATTGGGCCATAGCGCCACGTGCCACATCACGTGCTGCCGCCTTGGGAATCTACCGGTCATCCTTAATCAACGGTCACGATCTTCCGTAGATTTCCTTTCTTTGACCAACAACCATAAATACCCCACCACATACATTTCCTTACTTCTTACCCATTACATTATTCAACTCTCTCTCTCGATCTCCCCCCTTCCTTCTTCTTCCTCTTCTCTCCACTTTCATGGCCATGACCATGAGTGACAACATGTCTGCCTCCAACGACTGGTTCCAATTCTACCAACAGCAGCAAGATTTCCACGGCGGCGTGCCATCGTCCATCTCGGACGCCACCGCGGTAACCACCGTTGTGTCCACTGACGGGGTGACCGTCTCCAGCCCGCCACTACCGCCCAGCATGCTCAATTGCACCTCATCAGCATCCACATCCACCACCCACCACAACCTCAGCCCCGAGGGTCGAGTCGCGAAGCCCATCCGGCGACGCTCCCGGGCATCCCGGCGAACCCCCACCACTCTTCTCAACACGGACACCTCCAACTTCCGCGCCATGGTGCAGCAATTCACCGGCGGTCCAAGTGCACCTTTCGCACCAACCCCATCATCATCAGCTTCATCAGGCTTGGCCAGTCTTGGCTTCGGATTCGGCTTCGCCCCGCGACAGGCCCACCTAGGTCCAGCCGGACTCATAGTAGGCCCACCACCGGCCGGCTATCATCTTCAACAGCAGCAGCAACCACCACACATGTTTCAGCAGCAAAACTTGGCATTCCACAGTAGTAACACAGAAGCTGGGGATCATCAGAGTAGGTTTCTTCAGAGACTAAATAGTAACAGTAATAATAATAGCAGCAGTAACAACAATCCAAGATCTTCAGATAATGCTACTGATCTTGGTGTTGGTGGGTTCGTTATGGATCATGGAAGCTTAGGTCGATTCTTCCCAAGTAACTCTTGATTGCAGAAATTATCAGTATTGTTGATTCTTCACTCTCTGATGAGAGGAAATTGCAGAAGAAGAAGAAGAAGAAGAAGATGAAGATGGGGTTTACTGTTGAGGAACCCTAAAAAAGGTGAGATCGTCTTGCTCAATGGGAACAAGGGGAAGGCATTTTGCTTCGGTGTTGATGGATGAGAGTGACATAAAGCAGACAATTAGGTGCTAACTTAGGGAGAATTGTTGACCAACCTCTGTAAAATATTATTATTTATATAGTGAACATTTCTTTTTCTTTCTTGATTTTTTTATCTTTCATTTTTATTGGCTCTTTTCCCCTACTGGGTGAAATTGCGGGCTATGTTTCTAGAAGATAACTTTCTTGCAAAGGTATTGTTTTGCTTTGTTTATAGTTTTTTTTGTTTAAATGTATACATTAATAATCAAATATAATTAAGGATTGGTATTATGCTTAAAAACCAATTATTATATAATCATAATTGTACTTATTTTTAATTTTATGGGAAAACCATTTTTTATGTACGTCTTGTTTCCTTGAATTTTTTTAATGTTTATTCTTCTTCTTCTTCTTAAATATCTTAATTTTACCTTTTTTAGTATAATTAATCTCTGTAATTTTGCCATGCTAATATTGTTATTCATATAATGAAGCTAATTTTGCTAATATATTATAATTAAAAATTTAATTGGGTGAGGAAAAAGTATGAATATCAAATTAAAAATTGAAGGAAATTATAAATACGTTTTCATATAGTCATGCTAATAGGCAGACGGGTTTTGATGCTTTAATGTTTCACAGAACATTAAATTATAGTATGAATTTATGAATAATTGGATTTATTGCATTTTCTTTATTATATTTTATATCAATTTTTTTGAATTATATAAACAAGGAAATCTATGTATAGAGAATGTGAAAATTAAATTGTACCACTTAGAATTTATAAACAATATAGCTCCTGTAAAGTGTTATTTTGTCTAGGTAATTTTTTTATTTTATTTAGTATACCCTTGTGTTTTTTATAAATTTAATCAAATAAACTATACTATTTACAATTTATGAATAATGGGAATTGTCATATATTTCCACTTCCCCTGATTTTTCTATAAGATATTAGTTTTTAGAGATTTGTTTGGGATAAAGAGGCAACTTTCACATCATCCAAAAATAATAAAGAGGTAACTTTCATTACGTGTAAAAAGCTGAAAGAGATAAATAATAATTGAGGGGAAATAAATAAAGAGTAAATGCCAAGTATTCATAATAAGCTCTGTTACGTAAGTTGACTTGGTTCCTCTCCTATCTCCATTCGTACAAATTATGATGGGCCATATGACTTTAAAGCAGCCCATAATAAATCTCACAAATCAAAATGTAAGGAATAATAATATTAATATTTTTTAAAGAAAATTATTACAAAAATTTACAATCAGATCCAATAAGAAGAATGAATGAATAAAATATCTTAAAGATTGATAAATTACCATAAAGTTCTAGTACTAACTGGTCCGGTTGTTATTGACGGCTTGTAAGGTTGTTATTATTGCTGGGACCTGATGGTAATTTTACCGATCTTTAGGATCTTTTGTTCATTAATTTTTCTATTTAGGACTTGATGATAAATTTTCCAAATTATTAAACCATGCTATTCCTGATTTTTGGTTTACAACATAAATATATGAAAGGAGTTATAACTCTCCACTTTTTAGTATATTTAAGATATATTTTTTCATATATTTGGAGTTATCAGGGAGTGTTGTCTCGATTTACATAAATGGGACTTTTCCAACATTAATATGTGAGAGAAGTTTTATCTTATAAGTTGTTTTGGCAAGATGGACTTGAAAGCGAGGGGAAAAGTGTTTTTTTGAGTTAGATTTTAAAAAGTTGGTGAAGTGGGGTTAATAGTTTTAAAATTAATTTTTCTTGCTCCTTTTCTTACATCTTTTTATTAAAAATTTAACCCCATCTTCTCCAATTTTGTAAAATTTAACTCATAAAATTTTTTCTACCCCCATAATCATCCTCGTACTAAATAACCCCTAAAAACTAATATCGAATCATACTTATATCAAATTCCTTATATCTGTTATGTCAAGTTATACAATATCATTTGTGTGCCATGCTTTGAAATATTATCATTTAATTATAAATTCATATTAATAATATGCATTATCCTATGTGATTGAAGAACTTGATAAAATGAATGTATATAATTTTTTCCATTATTTTTCTTTGTCGGTATAAAATAATGACTTTGTTAGTAAACTATTTGTAAAACTTGGAGATATGAATCAAACTCTCTCAAAATTTCTTTGTATATAAAAAACAGTTAATTTAAGTTCAACAGGTATCAAATATGAAACTTAAATATATATATATATATATTGAAATTTTGATATAATAAATAATAAGAAGCTAATGTGAATAATGTACGAAAGGATTTTATTATAACATTTAAAAAAATGTGCTTATATTAGCTATAACTAGAGTCTGAAAAATCCTAATTAAAGTTTGTGTTGGATGGATTTTATGATTACCCAAATTATCTTAGAAAATATATTTTATATTAATGATAAAGGTAATGTTATATTGCATTTTCGTCCACCTCCTAGACTCATGTTTTGTTTTCTTTTTTCCTTTTATTTCTTTAATAAAAATTAAAGTATATATAAAAAAGCTAGTCAAAAATCACTTACATTTAGGTAAGCTAATGTGCACGTGTATTAGACTCAACTTAGAGGTAGTTTAGTTGAATAGGGCAATAGGCTCTCATTGTTGACTCCTAGGCCAACCCATACCAAAACAAATATTTTTATATCTATGATCAAAATATAATTATAAATTATATATTTGATCTTTACAATAAATTTCAGTTAATCCTCTAAATTTATAAAAATGCTAAATTAACACATATAAATAATGAATCTATAATTAAATATCGAAAAAATGTACGTAAAATTTTTTTATTTTAAAATAAAAATAGACATATGGGTTAATAAGTTTATTTTAATTTTAATCATTTAATATAATATTTATACATGTTAAACATGTTGATTAGCCATTTTATTTCAAATATATAATATAAAAATGATTATAAGTATGTTTTGTCATTATTTAATTGTAGTGTTTTCATTTGAATTTATTGAGTCAATATTTTCCGTTAGACTATACTAACAATCTTAAGATTAAATGATTGAAAATGCAATTTATAAATTTATGGGACTAAATCAAAAATTGATATAAATATAGAATACCAAAAAAGTATACTTTAACCTTAAACATAATAAGTTTTGTTGATATTATAACAAGAATGTGTTAGATATTATAAATGTAAAAAATGGTGCAATATCTCCTTATACTAACATTTGATCAATATCGTTCATTCGTTGAATAATTTTAACTTGGGATAAAGGGTAGTTTTGTACCAAAAGTTTTTCTTAAAGACAAAATAATATCCTTTTTTAATTGAGATGACAGGCTTATTGTCTGAGTTGGGGATCGTATCTCATACCTAGTATTACAAATGACACATCTTATATCTCCAGACTTAATATTCTTTAGGGTGTGTTTGGATTATTTTTGGAGAACAGCTCATGGAGAAAAAGTGATTAAAGTGTTTTTAGATATTAAATTTTGGAGAAGAACTTTTAAAAAATTTAAAAAATAGCTTTTGAAAAACCATGATTTTCAACCCTCAAACCATATTTTTAATGGTTAAAAGTTATTCTAGAGAATTTTGACAGTGTTTGTGTGACTCACTCAAAATCAGGGGCAGACCTATGTTGGTGTGAGGGGGTACAACCGCACCCTTAACTTTCAAAAAATTAGGTATATATTAGTACAATGTGATTTATTTTGCACCTATTCATTCGCTAATTTTGAACCCACTCAGTTTTTGCTCAAATTCTTTTCAAAACATATTAAGAATAAGTCTCATTTATCTTCAATCACTATTAAAAAAATAGTTTACACCCCCTGAGTTAGGGTCTTGGGTCCATCACTGCTCAAAACCATGGTTTCGAGCCTTAAAGGTTATTCTGGATTTTGATGGGGTGTTTGTCTACTATGTTTTTGCAATCATGGTTTGAACCAAAATCATAGTTTTAGAATAGTTTCTTAATTTTTTTGATTGGCATGATATTTTTGGGTTATTAATGTTCAAACAAGAAGAAAGATCCAACAACTCATTATTTAAGTTAAAAAATGGTTTGCATTCTAATTTGAGGCCTAAGCTTGCAAAACCAACTCTACCTAGGTGCTTCACAAAGTTGTCCCTCAACAAAGTTTGTAATTCTCAAGCTTAACTTGAGCAAGTGCGAACTGACCTGGACCTAATCGTGTCAATATGGACTAACCATAGGCAAATAAGAACAAATTGAAATGACTTTGAGTTGAATTTTACGAACTATGGTGGGAGATTATTACTCTCAATATCCCCTTGTGAATAGGCTTGGATCAAAGACGGTGAAGCAATTTAGACACTCTTCCACTCAGTGGGTTACCATGGAGATTTTATCAAAGGCTATGGTGAACTTGCCAAACCTGGTCTAGCCTGTCTGATTTAAAAAGGGCTTGATTTCGAAGCATGATTCTCGAATTAATGGGCTCAGGGTCAGCCAACGAGTTTTTAGGCTTGTTTAAAAAATGATATTATTTCATAGTCATAATATACTGTCATAGTAAGAAGGATTCTGATTGATTTTATCATTGCAACTGGGAAAAGATTTCATCATAGTTAACACAATGAATTTGAGTGAATCCTTTTGCAACCAGTTGTACCTTGAAGGCATTTACATTGTCATCCATATTAGTTTTCTCTTTGAAAGTTCATTTGCACCAAATAGTTTTTACACATTCAGGTGGATCGATTAATGTCCATACCTAATCGTCGTGCATGGATTACATTCAGACTTCATGGCATTGAGTTGTTTCTTAGATTTTGGTCCCACTATAGCTTCTCGATAGGTGATTGGTTCATTTTGATCAATCAACAACACATCACGACTTTCAGTAATCAGAAATCTATATCTCTGATGCTGTTGTCATTTCCTATCAGACTTGTGTGACTTTGTGTTACTAGAGGAGGGGGCTTATCAACTTGTTGTGAGTCTTCTTTGTTTTGCATTTGTAGTTCTGTGCTATCTAATGGATCTCAAACTCCTTCAAGAGATATATTACTTCTACTGGTTCTTTTAGAGATAAATTCTCTTTCTAGAAAGATAAAGTTTCAAATAACAAACATTTTTGTTATTGGTGGAATTGTAGACATAATATCCCTTTATTTCTTTAGGATACTCCACGAAAAGCCACTTCAAGGATTTATGCACTAATTTATCTGAGGCTTGTTGTTTAACATATATTGCACATCCCTAAATTTTGGAAAAAAAAAAGATAAGCTAAGCCTTTTATGAGTTCACTTCTCACACGATGTCTTTTCAATTTCCTTAGATGGAATATGATTCACTATGAACGCAACTGTCTCTAGGGCATAGTCGCAAAAGGATGGTGGAAGATCTGTTTAACTCATATAGATCGAACAATATTTAGTAGTTTGATTCCTCCATTCAGAAACCCCATTCCACTGCAGTATTCCTGGAGGAGTTAATTGTGAGATTATCCCACAACTCTGACGATGTTTAATGAATTTTTTGCTCAAGTATTCACCATCTCAATCAAATCAAAGTGCTTTATGTTGAATTTTAATGTATTTTCTCCTTCACACATTATTTATTTTAATGTATTTTCTCCCTTTAATTATCATATTTTTCGCATGTTTATTATGATGACTGCATCCATAGACGAATTATGAATATTGTCTTAAATGTCCCTGGTTGGTTGTCTATGTGGGAGTATAAATGAAGTAAGACTGGTATGACTTTGATGAGTTATGGAGATACTTGTCAAAGTCATAGGCACTTGTAAGAATACAAGGTGTTGGACCGACCCGCTATGAGAAAGCTGCATGTATTAAGTCATTAGCTTATCTCATATGTAATCACGTCACAATGCCCTTTGACCTGAGGTCATCATGGATTCCTACATGATAGTCGCTAAATTTTGACTTAGTCAAAAGTCACCATTGACCGAGTGATGATAAAGGCTATAATCGGGCTTAGGGGTTTTCATGTGGAGGAATGTGAGTGATCAAGATGGGATTTGTCCCTCACATTAGTTGAGAGATATTAATGGGTTCCTCGATGAGTGGGTCTGAGAAATGTATAACCATACTATAACGAAAAGGAGTTTTCGTTTCCTTGATCAGATTACTCAGGGATCGAGAAAGTAATGGTCAGGAATAGCATGATGACGTCATCCATGCCTCATCCTTAACCGAGATATCGTGTGACAAAAGGACGTGATGTAATTGCAGGAAATGTTGCGTCGCGTTAACGATCCCTATATGATTTGGGTAGTCATAATATCTTGCTAGAAACCGCTTGTGACTTGTGGGCTAATGTTGAGTTTAGCCCACTGCCAACTTTATATGGGCCTACAGGGTCGCACGCAAGAACAACCAAACAAGAGCTGACAATAATGTTCAGATTTAATTTATAAAGATAAATTAAATTTGTTGGCTTACTATTTGGATTAATTATATATGGATATGATTTGATCAAATCAGATTAATCCAAATCAGAATTGCAAAATTCGAATTTCACATTTTGAATTTCAAATTTCAAGATTAATAAAGATTAATTTTAAATATCTTTTGAATTTTGAATTTTGAATTTCAAGATTAATATAGATTGATCTTGAATATCTTCTTGAAATTCAAATTTTAAGATTAATAAATAATAACTTCAAATATCCTTTTGAAAATTCAAATTTTAAGATTAATAAATATTAACCTTGAATATCTTTCTAAAATTCAAATTTCAAAATTAATAAAGATTAATCTTCAAATCTTTTCAAATCTGAATTCGAATTTTAAAGATTAATCATAGATTCTATAAGCTCTCCATAAGTTCTATAAATATTAGGACTTATGAGCAAGAGAGTGATGAGAAATTCGAATCTAATTATGAGCCACAGAAACTGCAGAGAGAGTGAGACGTAAGAGACACTAGCACGCTGCGATTGTTGAAAATTGTTCGCGTGGATACCGGTAGAGAGAGGGATCAAAGAAGATTGGCTCCTTGTAACCGGAATCAAGAACGCAAAAGGTTGTGGAACTTGAAGAGATCCAAACGCGAGAAATGCTTCAAATTCAATGTTGGAAATTATACCCTAGGACCAATCATTGTACTTCGCATATTATTTATTTTAATATATTTTTTCCATTTAATTATCATAACTTTTACATGTTTATTATGATAATTGCATCCATGGACAAATTATGAATATTGTCCTAAATGTCCCTGGTCAGTTATCTGTGTGGGAAAAAAAGATAAAGTAAGACCAGTATGACTTTGATAAGGTATGGAAATACGAGTTAAAGTCATAGACACTTGTAAAAGTACAAGGTGCTGGAGTGACCCGCTATGAGAAAGATGCATGGATTAAGTCATTAGCTTATCTCATATGTAATCACATCACATGGCCCTTTGACCTGAGATCATCATTGATTCCTACATGAAAGTCACTAAGCTTTGACCTAGTCAAAAGTCACCTTTGACCGGGTAATGATGAAGGCTATAATCGGGCTTAAGGGTTTTCATGTGGAAGAATGTGAGTGATCAAGATGGGATTTATCCCTCACATTAGTTGAGAGATATTACTAGGCCCTTCAATAAGTGAGTATGAGAAATATATGGTCATACTGTAACAAAAGGGAGTTTTCGTTTCTTTGATCAGACTACTCAGGGATCGAGAAAGTAAAAGTCGAGAATGGGAGGATGATGTCATCCATGTCTCATCCTTGACCGAGATATCGCGTGACAAAAGGGACGTGATGTGGTTGCATAAAAGGTTGCGTCGTGTTAACAATTCCCATATGATTTGGGTAGTCGTAGTGTCTTGCTAGAGACCACTTGTAACTTGTGAGCTTGTGGTGAGATTAGCCCACTGCCAACTTTATATGGGCATACATGGTCGCACGCACGAACAGCCCAACATGAGTTTTATTTATAGGGTTTATTCAAATTTTAAATATATCTATATATATGTTAAAATTCGAAGTTGCACAATATTATGTAAATAATATTTGTGTATGTTAGTTTAATATTTAATTTATTTGATAAATAAAATAATTAGCATTAATTTAATTAATAAAGATAAATCAAATTCGTTGGCTCATTATTTGAATTAATTAAATGGATATGATTTGATCAGATCAATTTAATCCAAATTAATATTGCAAAATTTGAATTTCACATTTTGAATTTCAAATTTCGAATTTCAAAATTAATCAAGGTTAGATCTTGAATATCTTTTGAACTTCAAATTTCAAGATTAGATCTTGAATATCATTTCAAATTTGAATTTTAAGATTAATAAAAATTAATCTTGAATATCCATTTGAAATTTGAATTTCAAGATTAATAAAGATTAATCTTGAATATCTTTTAGATTGGAATTCGAATTTTAAAGATTAATCGCAGATTCTAGAAGCTCTCCATGAGTTCTAAAAATATTAGGACTCATGAGTACGAGAGGTATCAGAAATTCGAATCTGATTGTGAGCCACATAAACCCTCGAGAAAGTGAAACGTAAGAGGCACTAGCACGCTGCGATTGTTGAAAACTGTTCTCGTGGATATCGGTAGAGGGAGGCGATCAAAGAAGGTTGGCTCCTCGTGATCGGAATCAAGAACGCAAAAGATCGTCTACATACATTCATATGGACGATGCCCAATAAATCAATGATCATTCACTATGCCCAGTATTAAATATCTTTGTCATCTTTCCCAATAAGTAAATTCACATGTATCATATAATATTTCCCAATATTATAAAGAAAAATATAAAAAAAAGTAGTTTATGATTTATTGTTCTTGCATGCAATTGGTTATAATTAAAAAAATTAATTTCTCAACCCATTCATATATTTTATTGCATTTTAGACTCTTAGTTTATCTAGGGAAGTTAAATTAAAACTCCTTGACAAGAGAACGACCCGAGTATTACACTTCACTGCAATTCTTGGTTTAAAAAATATTTTACATTTGATCATGGGAGTAAAGATGTGGTCAAATCAACATCTTTCAATACGAATGGTGTGATAGTGCCTCAATGTCTGACTCTAGGTCAACTCTTTAATCTCCTATTCCCTTTGGTTTTTCTCTTATTTTTTCTGATGCACTCTTGGAAAGTTCTGGCCACCTATTTATAACTAGTTAGAAATATCCCTTTTGAATTTTGAAAATCAATCTTTATCAATTTCAAAATTCAAATCATATTATATCAATTAACATGTAATTGCCTTTGATCAAATAAGGTGGTTTTCATTCAAATCCTTCCTACAAATTTAATTAACTCATTTATTTAATCTGGATAAAAGGCCAACAAAGTTAGATTTTAATTTATCTCCATAAATTAAAATCAAGATATAATATTAAAATTCATCTCTCCTTATAGATGAAATCCAAGATTTAATTTATTCTCATAAATTAAATCCAATATATTGTATCATTATAATATATATACATGAAATATATATACATATGCTAATATATATCCACCTTAGATTATTCATTGAATCTAGACATACCTTATATTCAATGAACCTAGGTATCTTAGCTTGTATTGGACTATTTTGTGTGTGACACTATAGGCTAATATAAAGTTGACAGTGATCCAATGACTATAATAGCCCACAAGTTGTAAGCGGTATCTAACAAGATATTACAACGATTCAATTCAAATGAGGATCTATAAATTGATACAACCTATCATACAACCACATTACATCCCTTTTACCACTTGATATTTTGGTTAAGGATGAGTCATGTAGATTGTTATCATCTTATTTCTAACCATTGCCTTCTCGATCACTGAGTAGTTTGATTATAGAGATGAAACTTCTTTTTCATTTTAATATAACCATATATTTTTCAGACTTACTCATCGAGGGGCTCAACAATATCTCTCTACTAATGTAAGGAATAAATTCTATTTTGACTATTCATATTTCTTTGCATGAAATCCACTAAGCCTGAATATAGCATTTATCATCGCTCGATCAAAAGTAACTTTTAACTAGGTTAAAGTTTAGTGACTCTCATATAGTAATCCATGATGATCACAAGTTAAAGGGTAAAGTGACGTAGTCGCTCATGATAGAAGCTTATGATTTAATCCATGCAGCTTTCTCATGGTGGGTTTATCCAGCAACTTATACTCTTACAAGTGCCTATAACTTTGATTTGCGTTTTCTTACTTTTGTAAAGTCATAACAATCTTATTTCATATTTGCCCCTGCTTATATGATTGACCATGAATATTTAGAATAATAACTATGATTTATCCGATGATAATTTATCACAACAATCATGCAATAATTATTATAATAAAAATGAAAGATTCATTAAATAAAAGACTCAAAATACAATGATTGACTCATGACACAATTTTCAACACTAAAACCATCATTTTTAAACTTTAGATATCACAATTCAAATTAAGGTAAATTATAAAGGCTAAACGTAGTTTTAACCCAAGGTAAAATTTAGGGAAATTTAAAATAACGGACGAATAGAAAATAATATTTATTATAAAGGCCATACAAATTATAATTACTTTGAAATACCAACTTTTAAAATAGAAATTTAAAATTATTAATTTGTTTGTAACAAAACCTTTTACATTATTTATTACATTTAAAATTAAAAATAAATATTAAATTTAAACTAAAATTACCATAAATCGTGTAACACCTCAAATTTTAACCGAAATACTTAATGAAATTCTTACCATGTATAAATAATGAGGATTTTCAACATCGATTTGTTAAAGCATATCATCAATCCAGTCAAAATACACATCACTAATAGCAATCTAAATCCTCCCAAAATATCAAAGTAAATAAAAATAAAATTGCGGAAGTCTTAGAATCATGACAATTTAAAATTATAGCATGTGCTAACGGCATAAGAGAGCCAACAAGGCTCATTCCATAGGTGCCTTCCCTTGCTGCCTACTTATACAATCACATGAAAAATGTTAATATAATGGGGTGAGATTCCACACCCCAGTAACTATTGAAAGTTTCTATCATACAGAAGCAGATGCCATATAATTTAAAAAGAAGAACCGATTTACAAATACATTTGTGTGTGTGTATATAAAATCATCATATAAATAATTTCATATTTTTTTCACAATCATCATCACAAGTAATGCATAATAATGCAATATGTAACCACCCTTATATCACCGTTCATCCTTCCGATCATTAGAACCATATGCTAACACATAGTCCAACGGAAGCTAATCCATGTAACTGGATTGTCTCAAGCTTACAAATTTCTTAAGATATACTCGACTAAAGGTGTAGAGCTCAAATCTGGACTATGAATCCCTTTCTTGAAAGAAAACCAAGGAGACATCACATGTCCCACAATTCTAATGCAATTTTGACCAAAGGAATAACACGGCTAAAGGGACCTTGGCAAATTCCATCCATTATGCACCGAGTGATGGCTTATCACGTGATAAAAATCTCATCATACATATTTCTCCTCCATACTCCAACCCAATAACAATGCAACTACCATGACAAATATAAACTTTTCATGCCACATTATATATTGAAAACTTTAAATATTTGTATCTATATAATTCAGTCTAAAATGAATAAAATATAATTCAATCACAATTTAATCATACACGGTTCACACATATATGGAAGAATATTTAGAGTTACATACTACTCCTTAACTTACAAGCAAGTACACAAAAGTTACCCCAAGGTCCTTAATGAGAGTTTACAAAAAATCACACACATTAATTTCTATCAATAGACTAATTAACCTATTCTAAAAGTTGCTTCAAAGATAATCTAAATACCTAAGATTACCCTTTACACTCACATATTAGTCAAATATATAAGTTATCTTATTTATTCATATGAGACAAAATATTTTTATATGGGACAATCTCTTGTATGATTTTTTGTTTGTTTTTTTCATGTTGTTTGAGAAGAAGGAAAATAATAATAACAATAAAAAGTGGTAGTTGTAATATTTATATTATTATTATAAATTTTCAATTTAAATAATCTAAGTGTAATATACTATTATTTACATATATATATATATAAAAACAAAAACATATATTATATATGTACATTTTTTTATATATATTATTAGATAAATATTTGTTTATAATAATATATATGATATATTATCATGCACACACTCCTTGCCACAACCGTGGCTTTCTCTTTATTACTATTCTTTCTTTTATTTTATCAAATTAAAGAAATGTCTACACACTCACACACACAGATACACACCTACACATGTACCTTTATAATAGGTAAATAAAAAGAATGAAAACCGATAAGGGCCTACAAGACACAACACCGACCCCCTTACCCCTACACAAACATACACCCAAACAAAATATATATGCATTTGACATTGAGCATTTTGCTCGATGGTTTCAAATCTTGGCGTCCCTTCTCTTTCAACCAACAAAAAATTATATATACGTTTATATACTCGCACATACACTTGAGAGCACACACATATAAATATCTCTGTATACTTATTTCTATATAATAAAATAGACAATTTTACTCCATGTGCTGTAAAAAGAGGTAGAGAGAAAATTTGGGATGTATGTAAATAAGTGAAATAGCGCCAACAACTCCTAGTTTGATATCACAGTAAGATGGCTTATGCAAAAGTGGAAATCATACTGGGTTTGAAAGTCTTTTATACTCTAGTTCTTATCTCATGATATTTGGTATTTGTCATCTTACTAACAATAACTTTATTCATTTTGTGGTTCATGTCATGAAAGAGAAATGAAATGCTTGAAAAATGATGAAAAGTCACCCACATGCGTATAAACTCATAGCCACCCATTGACACACACACCTACACCTACACCTACACCTCCACACACACACAATACATGTTCTACCTCCTGCTGGAACTTCATTCCTTTTTTTTTTTTATACAGGAAGACAAGAAGCAGAAGACATTGAAAGCATCAGACAAGACCTTTTGTTATATACATGTATACAAGTGAAAGGTGTCCTGTGTGTTTTTTTATGGCATTTGAGGAAGGAAAGTGAGAGGGAAAGAAAGAGTATCTATGCAGAAACTAGGATCGGTACTGTAGTGTTACTGTAGCGGGACATTGTAGTAGCGACACTATTGCTTGTTACTGTAGCGGCTGGTTTTAGGGTTACGGTGATGGATATGTGTCTTATATATAGGTAGGAAGATGTTTTATTTTGAATAAAATAATATTATATGCATATATAATTTTTTAAAAAACGAAAATAATAATTATGATAATAATTATTATTTTGTATTACTTATTTTAATAATAAGATAATTTTACATACATGTAATTAACTATTTTCAGGAGGGATTTTCTTACATATATATACTTTTTTTTTTATAAATAGTCTGAATTTGATTGTTTTTAAATCTTAATTTATTTTATTATCTAACTAATTAAAGATCTAAACAACTAACTATAAATCCAAAAAATAAGGATATTACAAATCATATGTCATATGATCGTATCTTTTCCTGTTAATTTTTATTTTCCATAGAGTTTTGTAGTCATATGTCAATATAACATCAAATTGTTTAATTTATATTATCAACACTAATATCAATTGAATGTTTTACAAAAATAAAAAATAACTTCATTTTATATCTTTTCATAATATGATGAATTATCTAGATATTTTTTGTTTTATTGATATTACATGCATTTTTTAACTCACATAAATTTCTTCTTAATTAAAAATAAATCATATAAATTTTCTTTAAATTATTTTTGACTGAGAAAAGTTTATTTTTACTTTTTAGACTTATATAACTTTTATCACACGCACAAAATAAATTATATAAGATATTAAGTTTTATTAAGATTATAAATTTTTTTAATTAAATTTTGTGTTAATTTTTAAAAGATATATAATTTTGAAAATATAAAAAATTTCAATTTTTTAATAAAAATTGAGAAAATTATGTTTAATTTAGTAGAATTTAATATTTGTATTATTTTTAAAAATATAATGGAGAGAATATAGGGGAAATAGAAATTCCTGTTGGACCAATTTCGTATTTTTAATTTTAATTTTAATTTTTATCCTTTAAAATAATTACAACTTTTATCATCATTCAAAATAAATATTATTTATTTCACATGCTTTACTTTCATTTTCTCTAAAATTTTTATTTGTAATGTCAATTTTAAAAATACAGGTCAAATTTCTGCCGTCCTTTACTGGCCCAAGTCGTCCAACTCTAGCGTAGGGGATACGTGCGTTGAAGTCCCGCCATAGATTCTCGCTTGCCGCTTCCTCTGCTACTCACAGAAACCTTATCAGTTTCCTCCCGCTGCTACGGTTTCTGTTCTTTTTTGAACTTTCTTTGGCCCTTTCTATCTCAGCATGTTCCTAATCTCATTTTCTTGTTCTTCCAGTTTGAAGCTTTGTCGCAGAAGTTTCATTTATTAGTCGTTAAGGTTGAGAAAAATCTTTCTGCTCTTGCTTTCGGAACGGATTACGAATGAAAATTTTCTCACTTTGGTTTATACTATACTTGAATTTGGCGTGAAACGAGGCTCACCTTAATCTCTCATTTCTCGATATGCAATCTTCTCTTCACACAGCCTCTCGTTATCATTTATCATGGAAACTTCCCGGAACTCACACATTATCCAATGAATTGATAGTCGATAGTTCAAGACTGTTTTTCAAACCAGTGACTGCCTATTCCTCTTTGAAAACACATATTGATAGTGAGTCCGATGGAGGTGGGGTAGAAAAAGGAGAACGGTCCACTTTGCCAGTTAGCCTTCCATTTGTGTTTCGGAGCTCTACGAGGGTCTCTAGGTACTTCTGGAATGGGGACTGTTTACAAATGGTCTGTGTGGATGGTGGCTCGTCGTCTTGCAAGTTCGATTTCGACAATGGGTTTTTAAAATTGTTCAGCAGATTCTGTTCTGTTATTAGGGATTTTCTCATTCCTCAGCAAGTTGCTGATAGTTACATGGATTATGTAATGTGGAAGTTCTTGCATCGTGTTTTCAGCTCTGCGCTTCAAGTTCTTGCTACTCAGGTCTGTTAAATTTTTCTGTTGGTGACAGCTAATTCAGTATCATAGGCGGTTCAGTTCTCCTGTATATTTTTCTGTAAAGCATAATTCCATTGAAAACAGACCAGCAACAAATTCAAAGTCCTAAGGGCATATCGCCGATGTTAGTGCAAACAGAAAACATAATGTGTAGTAAAACACCTTCTACAGACATACACATGCAAACACAAACAACTGATACGAATCCACTGCGGCAAATATGCAAATTGCCTTGTTCCCTCCCCATCCGCAAGATCATCTAAGTTCGTAATCAGAGACAGGGAGTCATTTATTTCATCTGGTCTGGAGGATGCACTTTAAGGAAGACTTAGTTGGCAAGTAACTGTTTTGTTTAGAGGTTTAATAAACCACCTCAACGCAAGACTCCGGACAAATCATCTAATCAAAATGGTTGGAAAGTTGGTGAACTTGCTCCTTTCTGTATTTTGCTTAGTTGCCTGAAAACGATCAACTTTTGATACTTCCATACTGGTGCATGTATTCTTGTGGAAAACTCAAACTAGGTTTTATGGAAATATATAATAAAATGGACAGGCTGTTGATGGTGCTAGAGGTGGCTTTTGCATGAAATGGATTAAAAATATACATATGCATAGATCATAGATGGATTAACTAAAAGAGTTAAATTATAATATTCTCTTTACCCCTCACGTGGTTCTTTGTGAATGATTGTACTATGTGCCATTTTGAGTAGAATAATGTTAAACTCATTGAACAATCTGTGGTTGCAATTTGTTCTCTTTAAATTGAGAATTCTTCTAGTCTCACTATAGAAGTTTATTTTGCATAATAACTTACCATATCATGATGACTTGATCTCAGGCAATGTTTAAGGCCATAGGGATTGGGCACTCCTATTCACTTCCTTCATCTGCTGCTCTTAATTGGGTTTTGAAAGATGGCATTGGAAAACTGAGCAGATGTATCTACACTGCTAGTCTAGCATCTGCATTCGATACAAATCTGAAGGTACGTGGCTTTAATAGTCATCTATACTTTTAGTGTAGCATCTGTATTCAAAGGCTTTTTATTTACCTGCAGTTACCAACACTTAATTCACTGTACAGTGAAGTCATAATTATTGAACGTGGTTTGTTGTTTACATTTTTTTATTGAATTTGAGGGGTAGGCACTAACTGGTTGAGTTTTCAAATGGGATCAAACATATGCCACTAGGCTATAAGGCCATTGACAATTATTTGCATGTTACTGCATGTGATATATATATATATATATATATATATATATATAAGAAATCTGATAAAATTCTCTATCCTTCATTTCTTTTGCCCCCCAAATTGTTTCCTCTTTCACAAAGAGAGTCAGGTTCTCTACATCAATCGTTTTTGTTGCTAGCATTGGACTTGAGTTACTTACTCCTGCATTCCCTCAATACTTCCTCCTCCTCGCAACTATTGCCAACATTGCTAAGCAAATAAGCCTGGCATGCTACTTAGCAACTCGGGTAAGGTATCAAGTCTTAATCTGAAGATCCATATTATATTATATTTTTCATGGAATCTTTTTTTCAAGGTTGGTTGTTTTTATCAAGTACATGATATTCCATATTATGCTTGCCTGATGAGACAAATATCAGTTCGATTGTAAAACTTAATAATTATGATGTATGATAGCTTATGCCTTATGTGTTTAAAATATCTTGTGCAGATTTATGATGACCGAAAAATAACAAAATAAAACACAAAAACCTTAACATGATAAACTTAGAGAGGTCCTAGCTTGATTGCCAACTTTAGCAATTCCTTACTATGTTTAGTTTGCTTTTCATTGAGCCTTCATTGGTGGTCCACTGATTTTCCATTTTTCCAGATGGTTTGTATTGATTTATCTTGGTACCTACTTCTTTTCCAATTAAATCATTTTCAGAGGAAATATTTCGCAGTCCATTTCTAATCTGTTGGTAATTGCTGTGCTTTGTTTTGCTGGTGGATTTTGATGTTCTATCTGTGTTTCTACAGTCCATTGTCCATCAAAGTTTTGCTGTAGCTGACAACCTTGGTGAAATTTCTGCAAAGGCACAGGTTAATCTGTTTTTTACTTTTTGTTAGATAGTTATGTTTCCTCTAATATGTCCTAAATCTGTTGTTTGAGCTCTATCCAAGATTATAATTTTGATGTCCTAATTATTATATTCTACATTTTGATGTATCAGATACAAACAGTGTGCTTTGACAACCTTGGCCTCATGCTTGCTGCACTTATAAATCTGTTGTTTGAGAGCTATCTAAGGTTATAATTTATTGTCATTCATTAAATGTTCTTACTTGGAGTATGAAATATCAAGTTGGCTATGCCATCAAACAATGAGCTAATTGCAATTTTCTTTCATGCCCAGACGCATGCATGTGTGTGTATCACACTGTAAAGTTTCATGTTTTCTGCATAAATATTTGAGTTTGTTTTCTCACTTACCTTGTTTATTTTTTGGCTTGGAAGACGACCAGTTGGTCTCCATTTCCTTATTTATCTCATTTTTGCTGGCATGGACCTTCTTGGGATATATCAAGGGCTGAAGCATGTTCACTTGCGAACTTTGACTAAGGTGGGTTATATGATGGCTTGAGTTATAATTTTCCTATGGATGAATGATCCTCTTTATTTTTTGAGATCCAAAGTGATTTGACGGACACAATTCTCGTTTGAGACAAGTTAAATACCATTAAACTATCAATTTAAATACTTGGCTCATTATTTAATGAAATTATCACTCCTCTGGATTCGTCTCAGGTATTCTTGGTTTTTTCCGCTTCAAATAAATTTTTCTTTCTAATAATTTAGTTGCATTTGCTTCAAATAGTTGACCATGGTTTCTCTCTCTGCCCCCGTTGGTGTTTTGCAATGATTTCCGGTGAACAGTTTTTGATTCAATCCCGTGGGTTTTCCCCCCTTTTGCAGCCCCCAACCACCCACCGGGGTGGGAGCTCTCCGCCTTTCTATTAATCACTGGTCTTTAGTTCTTGCCTGCCAAGTTTCCCAGTTCCTCTTCAGATTTTAGAATACAACTGTTTGGGAATATGATGCTCATGCTTCATGTGTTATTATTTTAGGATAGACTTCAAATTATACTCAATTCTTGGATTGAGTGTGGATATGTTCCTACCCCTGCAGAAGTGAGCGAGAAGGAAGGAATTAACATTCTGGGAATTGGAGGTGATATGCTGCTGATTCTTTTAATTGTATTTAATGCTTTATAACTCATACAATTGAATTGTGAGAAATTGTAGTCCATTGACAAGAATTTGATCAGGTCAAGAATCGTGGCCAATTAGGATGGGGTGTTTAGATTCCAGCAACCAAATACCCAGGTGGTCAATAGGAGCAATGCAACATATAACCGGGGAGGATTATTACTTCATATGTGTGGAGATCTTCCCCAATAGATTAAAAAGAACTGGGCAGGTGAGCATAACTCATAAGCTCATTCTGGAGCTCCTGGACCTCCTAAACTTGCAACGAATTAGTTCTCTGTTACAAGTTTTTTTACACTAATCATAACTTGTTGGTTACCACCCAGCCTGGGATCCTTCTTTCCTTGCGTGAAGGAGCTGAAGCAGTGCATATAATAACGGGATTGCTACAGGTGAGAATACTCTTATGATCAATATCTTGATGAATGCTTCTGATTTAACTTTTAACATGTAGGCCTACGGTAGAAATAATCAAAGCCATGATTTTTTGTGGTAGTATGTTACTAATTGCTTTTACCAAAATATTTTGTTCAAAATCATTTATGTAGTGGATGCCTCACTTGGTTTAGGCAAATTTAAAAGTTTCTCTAGCTCTTCCCCTTTCATACTTTATGACAAAATATTTCTTTAAAGCCTGTTTTGCTTATGAAGATGATCCTTGATATGGCCCTTCTTTGGCCTATTTCCTGTTTAGGCTTGCTCCATCCGCAAGGTCTTCATTGCAAATCGTAGCAGGTGGGAGAATAGGATAAGGGAAGGCAATGAATCAGACTCAGCCCTTGAAGAGTGGTCTATGATCATTGAGGATAGCAAGATATCTGCCAAAAGGGATATGTCTAATCTGATGGAACAAATTTTGGGGAAGGGCTGGGAAGTGAAGAGCATCTTACTTTCGAGAACGGAGCTGGCTCGATTCAGTTTCAATTGGGGTTACTGATTTTTTTAAAAAAAATATAAAATGATCAATTGTACAGAAAATGGTTATTGAATTCTGATTGGCTCCTTAGTTGCATAGGGGTATTTTGGGCTTCATATTTTTTAAATGTTCTAGAGTCAAAATTGAGTTGACTCAACATTTTGAGATTTTTGTTTTTGTTGAAGTTTCATGAATCAAACTTCACAGAAATCCCTCATATTTGTAATAGCATTGCAAGTTTTTAAATGAAAATATGATAGGCATCCAACATGACAAGTCGTCGGTTCAATTAAATAGATAATTTCAAGATTGTTTTTAAGACTTATTCACTTGTCATATTTTAATTGAATGTTGATTTTTTCATCATCTTTTGATTATAAATTATGAAAAAGTGTAATAAATTATGTTGTTATGATTATGCAGAGTATTATGCCGCACACACGTACAACATTAGATATAACCAATGGGTTCAATAAGCTGTCCAAGACTTTAAAGGATGCATGGAACTGCAAACAAAGTGTGCTGGGTTGTATATTTTTTTGGAAGATATATTGTAAGGTCTCAAAGGAGGTTATTTATAAAAAGGTTCCAAGAGTTGTCAATAGTAGTTGCTCTACTTGTTAATGGTGCTTCTCGACTTGTCATTGATAACCTCTTGGGACATTTTCATAAATAACTTTCTTCTTTGGGACCTTACAATAAATCTTCTTATTTTTTATCCACTTCATGCAAAAGCCATCTCCAGGAGCATCAACCTATCAATCATCCAAAAATGTTTCTGCTGCATAGTAGGTTCACTTCTATGGGTATGTACATTTTTAAGATAAAGTATTAAAGTGTAAATTTACTATGAAGTATTTCGCCGTGCGCATATGACACCATAAAGCTTCTTTGAATGTAAAAGTACATATCAATTTTCTAAAGTAGTGTAGAAATACCATAACCATTAACTATCATTAACTATTTAGTGTGTTAGTTGAAAAAATAGTGTGAAAATACACATGAAGTTTTCAAAAATGAGTAAAAGATGTCATGGCCATGCTAACCATTTATCAAATAGTGACAACACGCAAACCCCGATGATTACGTAAGATGGTAGGGTTTCTTCTAACTTAATCACGGGAATTGGTTTTGAGATGTGGGGATGCAGTTGTTTAGAGGTCAGGGTCATCAACATTAATGGTTTTTATCTGCACGCTTCGGATTAGTCAATACCCATTGTAGTGTCTGAAAGATGGCCTAACTCAGGATATCAGGTGTTTACGTAAAAAAAATAGTCGTAATATGCATTGCATAACGTTTTCGCTCCCTGTAGCCTTGTTCGCTACCATGGGTTCTTTTGCATGACACAAGACCTCCTCTAGAGGTACCCCTCTCCCGGCCAATCATGAGCTTGTTTGGCTAAACCTTGTGAAGCTGAAAAAATAGTTTTTGGAGGGTTAAAAGTCATTTAAAAGAAAAGTTATTTGGATAGGCCATGGGATGGGATGGGATGCATTTGGAGGGAAAATGAGCTTTTAGTTAGTAGTAAGAAATGGTCACGGTCGCATCCTTAAAAGCTCCTTTAAAAGGAAGAAGCAAGAAAAGTGGCCTGTTTGGAATTATATTTTACTTTTTATCATTTCATTTTCTCTAAAAGTATCACAATGTATAAAATAATAGGGAAAAATAGAATAAAATGCTTAGAAAAAATAATCTTTATTATGATGTACCATAAAAATAGCAATTACTTAGAGGTACCAGATTCTAATATATAAAAATGGAAAGACGAAAATGTTCCTTACCAAATTTTCTATCTCCCCACTAACTTCATCTAAGTGTTTAATGGATAATAACAAATATATATTAATTCAAATTGCCTCATATCTCATATAGACAATAAATAAAAAATGAAATAAAACGGTTGTCACTAGATTTGTCGTTTAGATGATTAAAAGTACAAATGTTTTATTATGAACTTTACATAACTGGAGCAGCTTGTAACTAAATAAATGTGGCAAATAAATAATAAATAAATAAAACAAAACTGTTACTTAAATAATTCAAAGTTTCATTATCATCTGTACATAAATGTGACCCTCCATACTTTTTAGTATAATTTATTTATTTTTCATGTTAATCATTTTATTTTTTTTCATTTTAATCATGTACTTTTATTAAAAAAAGAATACTTTAAAATTAAAAAATTATTTATCGACGACCAAGAAACCAAACATAAGGAGAGGCTTCACAGTGTGTGGATAGGGCCATTGGGGACAAAAACACTGTGCAATTTGTGTGGGGACTTTTTTTAATTTATCATGAGATCCCAAATAGATGAATTAATGAATTAAATATCCAAAAATTGGTAAAATTACCATTAAATACCAGTAGTAGATGGTCCGGTTGTCATTAACAACTTTACCAGATGTCAATAACTGTCGGATCAGCTACTACTAGGACCTAATGGTAATTTTATCAATTTTAAAATCTTTTGTTTATTAATTCTTCTTATTAGGACCTGATTGTAAATTTCCCTCTGTTTTTAAGTGCTTAATTGACTTAACAATTGTATCATTTTTGCATAATTTTAAAATTTTCATGTATATTTTTGCATCCAAATAAACTTTATATTACCATCTGCACATGATAGAATACATTATGGTTAAATTACTCCTTAGCCTTTGGATAAAATATGAATTTCATCTCATCATCCTTTAATGATATGCCAAACAAATACCATGGGGTTGTCATTTTATAATGTTATATTTCTTATCATTACATTCCTTTTGCTTCTTTAAACCATACGGGCACTTAAAATCTAAACAACGTTGATGTTCTGAGTTGATACAAAAGCAGGTGTTGTGTTGTGCTCACTTCCTTCTAAGGGACAAGCAAGTCAAGACAAAAAGTATATCAAAATTCGTAAAAATCGTTTTGAAATCCGTAAATTCTTTTCTCTCAACAAAATTCCCAATCATACACTTGATCTTCTTTTATAGGCATACTTTGGCAATTTCATGAACTGATTCGTCCAAAATTGAGACAACCCCCTTTGCCATTTTACCCATTTGCCCACTTCCTCCATCACAGCTACGAAGTTGACCTGTGTAGGTTTTTTATAATTAATTTGTAGTCGTAAATATAATTTTTTTAAAAAATAAATAGTATTAAATTCCCCCCTTAAGGGTTAATTGCAATTTTAGCAATAAATTTTTTTTTTCAGAAGCATATGACATTATTAAGTTTTGAAGGATGCAATAGTTATAAATTTGTAAAAATGGTGTAATTTTAAAATTCTATTAATTTAGTCAACTTGTGGTATAAAGGGAGAATAAGTAAATTCAATATAAAAAAAAGACGGATATTCGGATCAATCTAACGAAACTGATTGTACCATGTTTAAAAAATTGTGCCTGCTTCATCAAAACTAATTGTACTATATGCCTCGCTGAAAAACTTAATTATTAAAACTGAATCTTAACCCTTTTCATAAAATACTGTAGTGAGAGATTATACAAGAAAAATTTTAGGTACTGAAAATATGTTGATTTTAACTTGAGTGTAATTTTGAAAAATGATAATACCTTTTCATCCCTTTAATGATTACTTTTATATACTTTTCTTAACCATTGTGGCCTCTTTTAAAATGAAAGGAACAACCACCACATTTATCTTATTTCTATTTATAAAAATCATTCAAATTTCGTGTAAACCTTTTCTAAAATGTTTTCCATTTTGCTCCGATACATTCATTATCACATTGTCCAAAGATCGCTTCTGTTATCTCTTTCATTCCCCCACCCCCCATGAATAAGGTTATTTTTTAGACAAATTTTACAAATTGATATATTTATTAATATCAATCAACTTTTTGATTCGTTTAATTATTCCTTATAGAATGGAACAAGGAGAACAGTTATATTAAAGAGTGAGAATAATAGGAGGGAGCACTTCTCTAACCCATGCTTAAAGCCCGTTACTTTCTAGAAGTTTCAAAATTAATATTACATCCAATTCCTTCAAATTCTCATAATGAGTTGGGCTCTACTCTTTGGAAAGAAAAAATTGCTTCCCTTCTACAAATAAAAGGTCAAACAAGTAACCATGATTTCCCCAAGCAAACATAATTAGAAGCCAGCCATTGAGGTCAGCTAATACAAAAAAGGATTATATTATATGATGAGACTGTCACATATCCTTTTCTTTATATAAAAAAGGTGGAAATTCTTTGATTCAACCAAACCACCATAATTTAAATCAAAAGGTGGCTTTGAATTTCGATGCCATGCCTGAAATTCCTTGAAGATGACGCAAGGGTTCTGATTCTAACGTAACACACTTCTGGAGTTTGGTTTAGTTATGGCTTCCACAAACCTGTACATCCACCGGTCCAGCATCCCTGTGCATGTAATACTATAAGTTTTACACATGCAACATGTTATTCACAAATCATAAACATGAGATATGTAAGAGATGCACAAGGTGCAATTTAAGATAAACATTCCAAATTCAATTTAAATATTCTAAATATTTAATGTTTTTCTTATTTAAACATTTTTGAAAGAGAATAGTATAATACACGCACACATGCACACTTTTCTTGCTAAAAAAAATAAATTATGACCGAATTCATTTTGACTGTATTACAGTCACAGCTTTTTTTTTTTTTTTTGTCTTTTTCATGTGGACAGCCATATCTATTTTTATAATATTATAAAGATAAAACAGATCTTATTGGAATGAATAAAAATTTTCAAATTTCAAAATAATCTGAAAGAAAGCACACAACTATATTTGTACCAAAAGTAAAAGGGATACAAGTAATGGAAACAAAGGCATTCCCAACGTGTTCTCTTCAAGAAATTTAACCTTTTAAAAGATAATGATTATTTTTAATTTCAGCAAAATATATACAATTGGAAGAAAAATTATGTTCAAATTTTAATTATATAAGAGATAAGCATATAATTAATGGGGAATTGCACTTAGATCCCAAGCAAAGGAATAACACTGACAAGTCCCATAACAAGTCATTGGGACTGTCACTAACAAGTTTTTGAGACTGTTTGCTTGGGACCTAAATGCAATTCCCCGTCAATTATATGCTTATCTACAAGTCAATAGAACTTGTCCTCGGAACTTGTAAGATGTTAACTTCTTTGTTGGAACCTAATTACATTTCTCCCTATAAGTTGTACCTTAAGAGAGAGTACTTTGATTCGATTTCAAAAAAATAAAAGTCAAGTCATATTCCATAAAATTTCCCAATGGTTTTTGGCTTCTGTATCAGTGTGTGAAGGGACCAAGTGAATTTGTGGGAAACAAAATATACACCTCTGGACTCTGCAGTTATAATAACATGGCATGCAAGACAGATCATAATCAGTGAGTGACTAGTTTGGGAACACTTATTTTAAGCACTTCTGCACTTTGAGATAAAATCACTATCTCATATTTATCTCAGCGCAAAGTCACTTAAGACAAACGAAACCAAATGAGCAGTAATGGAGCAGAATTTTAGTCTTGGTTTGAAACCCAACCAAACCTATGAATGCCCTTAGGAGTATAATCAGTGAGTGATTAAAAGAAAAACCTGTCAAGGCAAAGGTTCCACCGAGCACTGCACAAAGCCGAGTAATGAAATGAAGAAAACTACGACGCTCTTCTCTAATTGTAACAGTGATCGGTGACAGATCATACAAGAAGTAGACAGCTGCAGAGAACAAATGGAAGAGATGATCAGAACCAAAGAGTCAGAAGTAAACGAACTCAACCTTAAACACAAGCTCTACCTGGCCAGGTCCGATCTTGATCACTCATGGGGGAAAAGTATTCTGTAACTGAGAACTGATTGGTAGGTAAAACTTCTTTGGAGATGTACCTGTATTCAGTTGGAACGACCTGCATTACAACAGCCCAAAATTATATTGTATCTTCGACCAGCTTCAATTGCAAAAATATATTTACTCTAGTGATTTGATATTTTAACCATGAAAATTTGTAATCAATCCAACTGGTAATCCAGCATCTCCGTTTCTTCTCTAAGATGAAAATTAAAAGGCTCCTTCACTTCTCTAAGGGTGACCCGCACTATATTAAGTACCTTACAATATTCTATTTTCAAATTCTACTGCATAATTAGTCTTCTAGTGATCTATATGAGTCAAATTATTATCTAGTTTTCAGTGCGAAGGGCAAGTTGAAACTGGCTTTAGCAGGATCTTATTGAGAGCCCATTATAGTGGGACATTGAGTGATTGGACTTGGGAGTTAAAGGAATATCAAGGATAAATATTATTTTAAATTATTTTACATATTTTCTATTTAATAATACTATTCAGGTTGTTGTTAGGATCAATTGATCTAAAATATTTTGAGTGTTTAGAAATCAAATAAGAATTTGTAGATAGGACTGAGCTTGTCGCTGTTTATCTGTTAAGAGTCAATCCCAATATTTTAGGGATTATTTCTGGGTTTTATTTAATTATTTTAATGTAATTTCAGTCTATAAATAGACTAGCCTCCCTAGAGCAAGTCATTGAGCAGTAATATATCAGGTTGATTCCTAGAGAGATCCTCCTAAGCCTTTGGCAGGCAAGGGAGAGTTGAGCAAGATACTTGCTCCCTTTTTCTTGTCATATTTCCTTACCTTTTATTAATTTGCAGGGTTAGATTCTGAATTCCTGTCTTAATAAAAACTTTGTTTCTTTCTTCCAGGGTTTTGATAGAATATCAATTATTGTGGGATAATGAGTGATGTTTGGTAGTGCTAGTGATACGGGCTGGCCTGCCATGGGTTGAGGGACCAACCAGTCAGGCCAAAAATATCCACCTTATAGTGGGCTACTTTTTAACCAACTTAACCTGCTATGATTTTTTATTTTCTTTATATTTTTCTTACACAATAGTTTTTTTTTCCAATTTGGACTTAAAATATCTTTTTTATTTTTTTAATACCTAAAATGAAATATTCTCTTTCATAAATTTAAATTATAAAAATCACAACTTAAACAGAAAACATTTAATTCAAATTTCAAACAATACAACTTAAATATATTTAATACACTTCATAAGATTGAATTCAAACATTACAATTCAAACTAAATATAAATCACAAATCAAATCATCCACAATCATCCAATTTTAATTAGGTTTACATTATGATTAGAAGTTGTCAACATATTTTTCATCAATCAATTTTAATTTCTATAAAAAATATATTAAAAAAAGATTGCTGGTGAGTTAACCCACCGTGGGTATGGGTCAAAAAGACCCGCATCCAAACGGTCACAAAAAGGTTCAATCTTTTTGGCAGGTTGTGCCACCAGCTCTAATGTTGGGAGTTAGAAAAGTATCACAGATAAATATAATAGGGTTAAAGTGCAAATTTATTTTAAAAGTTTTCTCTTAAGAGCAATATCACCCCAATTTTTTTAAAAGTAGTATTGTCCCATAAGTTTCAGAATGAAGCAATATTACCCCTTAACGTTAGAAATATTAATGGTCAATTTTAGTTTTTTTAACTGAATTGGCAACATTAATCCATTTTGAAACTTTTAGAGCAATATTGCTCAGAAAAAAAATTTAACATTGCTATTTGATGAGATATTTTAGGAGTCAAATAAGGATCCCTGAAATCAGTCGACATTAAAAATCAGTCTACATTAAAAGTCGCGAGAGAACTTTTAGGGCAAATTTACACTTTAATCCAATATTATATTAAATTATTTTAGATATTTTTATTTAATAATATTATTTAGATTGTTGATAGGATTAGGTTATCTTAATATTTGATGAGATATTTTAGGAGTCAAATAAGGATCCCTGAAATCAGTCTACATTAAAAGTCAGTCTATCTATAAACCAGAATCACATTAAAATAGTACAATAAAATTTAGAAATAGTCCCTAAAATCTTAGGGATGACTCTAGGGGACAAGCTTGATCATCTAGAACATGGATCCTTATTTGACCCCTAAATTCTCTTATCAAATATTCAAGATAAACTGATCCCATCAAAAACCTTGTTATTGAATAGAAAATATCAAAAATAAACTTAAAACAATATTTATTCTTGATTTTTCTCTAACCCTCACATCACCCAATATCCCACAATAATCAAGAGTCTATCAGGATCAAACCCACGCATGGGAGTGGGATTGATGCCACTAGGTCTCATGGTCATTGGCTTATTCTCCAGTTTTTTTGGGGCCAATTGTGCAAAAGCCATGTCTGACATTAAAATATTTAAACTTTTTAAACTGAATGAATGTATAGAGGATAGCAAACAATAGAAAAAGCCATGTCTGACATTAATTATTCAAAACAGAAACTAATATTCAAACCTTAATGTAATACTTGAATGTCCCACTCGCATCATGCAGAATTCTCGTTGTCCCATCCAATGGATTGTGAAGTCCTGGATATTTGGGGCCAAATGACAAATCATGGATGACATGACTTACATTTACATTCTTTGATCCTCCAAAAATCTGCAGACAACCAGTAAGACTGAATAAGACCCTTTTGATATCTTATAAACAAGAAAAAGGGTGAGAATTTTTCTCATCAAATTTAAGTTGAGAAGCTCCAAAAGAATCTTCACATAAATCACATTGAAGTAACTTGTGTAAATAATCCACTTGAAGATTAAGATAATAACAATTAATTTCTCAATAAATCCAGAACATTCGAGCTCAGTTTAGACTCTGCCTAACTAAAGAAAACAAAAACAGAGGATACATATTTAAGGCTTCACCATAACCAAGAAGGATCCCTTTTGCAAAATCATTAGTTTTAAACCACATATTTAATAACTAATTTGAAACAAATAAAAAAGAATGAAGTCAAGGTAGTGAAAAATTACTTCTGAATCTCAAATTGGAAAATGCTTTCTACCATGATGGAAACTGTATCTCCTAAGTAAAATAAATTCAAAAACATTTTCATAACACCTTCAGATGCCATATTTTTTGGGGGAACACCCTAAAATTAACACCCCCTCCCCCAAAAAAAACTCATTTAAATCCTTAAGAGCTCTTACAAATACTATTTAATGAAATCCCAAAATGAATTGAGAAAAATGGTGGCGCTATAGGGCCAAGAGATTATACTTAATCCACCTCAAATGTTAACTGTACATTAAATCTTCCCTGAGAGGTTTAAAATTCCAAGTAAACTTAATGACGGCAACATAAGACCAATCCAATCTCTGAACAAAACAGCTGCTACACTAAAATAAAACTACCTAATCTCCTCATGTATGTTAGCGTACAACACCTAAACTGTCTACTGATTCCTTGACCATAGTCATACATTCTGAGACAAGTATTAGTTAATTTTCCTATTTCCAATGTTAAAAAACAAGACTAGTCCAAGAACCAATCAAGATACTAGCTCAAGCTTCAACAGTCGAACCATAGTCAAAACATATATGATCAAACTGATCATAATACAATTAATATCTTTTAAATTTTATATATTAAAATGTTGCATAAGATGTGGAAAATTCAATAACAAACCCACTTAATATACGTATTTTTAAACTTCCTCAATTTGATTTTTATAATGATTGAATACTCTAATGCCTTCATATTTGGTCATCAAGGTTCATGATGAGTCAAGAATTATTGGGCACTTTTGTAGGTGTCAAGCTAGAGAATAATGTGAAATGAATTTCTTGCTTATTCACAATTAGAAAAGGGGCATGTATACATGAGTAGGAACCTAGTCTTTAATGGCTCATAATGATGTAATGATATCCTAATTGAATGTTATCTAATTCTATACTATTTACATTGATAACATATCCCAATAGTCGGCTACCCCATATATATCCCTCTCCACTTTGGTAACCGAGAGTCAATTGTTCTTGGACATGATTGTGACAAAACCTTCAATCAAATCACCTTTCTTGTAAGGTCAC
>JANTPZ010090217.1:0-38377 GCA_025593235.1 Vachellia pachyceras | reverse complement strand
CCCGCTTATATAGCCCAGCACCCTCCCGAACCTCTCCGATGTGGGACTTTGACATTCTCCCCCAGCCAATCCGCGAGCGACCTCGCCGCGGGGCCCACCAGCAACCTCGCCGGCGTCCGGAGGGTCCACCGTGGACCGAAGGTTCGGGGCTGGCTCTGATACCACTTGTCACGGGGCCATTACCCTCTCCCCCAAAAGCTAGCTCATGGGGACGTGCAGCGCGCCCGCTTATATAGCCCAGCACCCTCCCGAACCTCTCCGATGTGGGACTTTGACATCAGGTAGTAACTCCGTCATTAATTTTCATGTGACTGTTTACCTTTTATTGGTAAAATGATTAGTTGAAAAGTCATTAAAATGATTTTAAATATAATACCTTAATTTACGTAATTTATAAAGATAATATATGATTTAGTGCTACACAAAGCTGGTTGAAAGGAATGGTGTTTGATTTATTAAGAATAGTTAATTTATTTGATTTATTTAGCATACCCAAATTAGTTTAGCATAACAATTGTGATCTCATTTTTCTAAACTATCTCTTTATAAAATTAAATTATATCTTGATTTATGAGTTAGAAAACTTAATTTGAAAAAAGTAAAAACAAAAGAAACAATAAACCCTCATAACACGCTTCTCATAAATTGTAAATTATAGTGAAAAAACAGTTTCATTAATCTAAACGGCAATTATATTAACAACGAAAAAATTGCATGCCAAAGATAATGCAAACTTCTCTTCTGGGATATGTAAAAGGTAATGCAATACCCATAAATAATAAGTAAGTATTAAATAATACTAATTATCGATATATTAAAATATGATATGAAAGTTGTAAGAAGGGACTACTTGAAAAATGTGTGTGTACTGTGTAGCATGATCTGCATTGGCTTCATAGGCAGAACATTAAAAAAAAAAAAACCAATCGTGTCTTCTATATTTTATAGATATTGGTAATTAATCCAGGCAAAAAAAAGATATTGGTAATTAATAATTTGAACCTGGCTTTATAGTTTATAGGAAATCTAATTTTCACAATTTACTATAAACATATTTTGTAGATTTTCATATATTTTGTATCATATAGAGATTACATATGAATATGAAGATTTCAGGGATGGTTTGCTTAAACTCTTTTCATGAAAAATACATGTTTTTAAAATTTCATTATGTTTATTTAAAATTTTATAAATAATCCAATTACAAGTTTTACTTCCAAATCCAGTTATCTTGATTTTTTAAGAAGCCGTTTTGAAAGTAAAAAGATATATCAAACACTGTTTATAAGAAACCAAAATACATGAAAAAAATCATTAATTTTTTTTTGTTAAAAATCATGGAAGAATGATTATTTTTAATTAATCTATATATAAATAAACAGCACAAAATTTAAAATCATTAAATAATAAATCTTGAAGTAAATTGATTTCCATACAATCAATCAAATATATAAAAACTAAAAATAACATTTATTTTAGTTTCATGAACTGAAATAAACTGACTTTATAAGGACAGAAAGTGATTGACTTGACCCAACAAGAGAGGAAATAAATTAGATCATAGAAATTACGGGTAAGGCTTATCTTCCTTCGTGTCAGATGTGACCTCGCAAGTCCTTGAGGTCCAGGTACACCCGTGTTGCATGTTACTGTATTCATACCGGCTAAGTACATGTTTCAAAAATATTTCTCTCAATAAAAAATATTTTAAAATTCATAAAATACATGTGAATTATTTTAAAATTTTGTAAGAATATGTAAACTTATTTTTTCAACTGATTCATAAATACACTATGTCTGTTTGAGAACGCGATAGAGAAGTACTTTTACACAAATCGAAGTAAATATGTAGAGGAAATTATCTTATTTTACAAAAAAATGTTGTTGAACATACTTTTAAGGAGTAAATAAACTTTTTAAATAAACAAGTTAACTGATCCAGGTTGATATTTGCTTGTAATTAAGTTATAAAGTTATGAATTCCAGTGATCAACTTAAAAACTTTATTTAGGGATGATATGTGAAGAAGAGCCTTGCAGGGGTGGGACACCTGCCAGAATCACAATCTGGAATGGTCGAAGCCTTGTCTGTGGTTGAGCGTGTGAACCAGATCGTCACCGTTTGAGTCTGACAGACGACATGAGACCAAGTGTTTATTTGGTAAAGAGTTAAATAAGTTTAAAAACATTTTCAACCGTATTTTTTATAAAATAAAATAATTTTCTTCACATATTTACCCCGACTTCTGTAAAAGTACTTCTCTACCGCGTTCCCAAACAACTTTATAATTCATTGCCATCCATTTTACATATATATCTGAAAATCAGGTTCAAATAATTTATTATAACTTATATTAAATTGCAAATTATGTGTAATGAGGTATGGTATTTAGCTCCTTTCCCTGCACTACTGTGGAATTGATGAATCAATCTAATTAATGTCTTCTCTAATATAATCCCTATTTCACAGTTAGTCTAGTTCAAGAAGCTATCAAGGAGTATTCGATTTGGAAAAATAAAAAGCAACATTTAATCCTCCGAACATATCAGAAAGGTTGCTTATGTATTTTAGTGAAGTGACCCTAATTTAAAGAAATATTATTATGACAAAAAAGAGGTATTATCATTATTTGAATAATAACTGTTGTCATTCTTTCACTGAAAAAGGAAAATACTCACACAGCCAGATTTAAAAAAAAAATGTTAGAACTATATTTCACAGATAATTCATATTCGAATATATTGCATCACTATTATTTAACCGACAGATTATATAATAATGATTGTTAAAACATTAAGCGTGACCGTCCTAAATCATACTGTTGGTTCACAAGTTCTATGAACTCATTCTAAAATTTAAATCGATTGATACACAATGGATAATACTCCCTCCAATCCATAGGATTAAATGTGATTTTAAATATAAAACTTTAATTACTTTTCTTTACCACGTTAATCAATTTTTTAAATATTAATTATAAATGGATATATTATCCAATGCGATATAGAAATGTTTTAGGAACGTCAATGTTACATTTGGTCAATTTATTCAATTTTCACTTTTCACACGAATAATTTATACATCCATCAGATCATGCCACGTCATAATTTGCTTCACAGAAGTCTTCAATATAAACCAAGGGGGGCCGTTGATGATGAAGAATGGTGGGGCTGTTAAAGCTGTGAGCGTGGCGTGTTTTGGAGATAATTAAGAATTTGGATTTGATTTGGCTTTCATAATTAGGTGGGCGATCAATTTGGAGAGAAAAATATGAAAGAAGTGATTGAAAATGTGGGTTTCTTCCTTGCTCGTAGTCAAAGTGGGATAACGGAACACGACAAAGGCAAACACAAAAGGGGGTGGGGTGGGCCGTCCCTGCTTGTGACTTTGACCGTGCTCCTTGTTTGTTGTTGTTTTTTGTTTGTGTGTTTATTGCTTTTGTTATTATTTGCCCTTTTCTCACGGCACATTTAAAAAGTGTGTTGGAAGAAAGATCACGGATTCTGAGGTAAATATATGAAAGAAATTTTATCTTGATAAACGTAGAAATGGATTTTGGGGAGGCAAATGACCTCCCCAAACAAGCCCATCATACCTTTTGGATTAACGTGCTTGCAGAGAATCTATAGTTTACGATTTGTGAGGCAGTGTGGGAGGATTTTTTATCTCAACTAGTGGAAACACGTTTTTATAACGATATAGCAAACAAAGCCTTTGTCACTGGATTTTACCTGCCTCACACTTTCCCTTTATCAAATCTTATTTGAGATACTGTTAGACGTTGATGCTGTTAGACGTTTAATACGGGTATCTGTCATAGAGAAAATTTAAATATTTATCTAACACCATCTTTCTCTTCGTTTTCATCTTTACGAAGAAACCCTTTTTTTATTATTAGCTTGTTTGGATATCCCGTTTGGGTATCTAAAAACCATTCCTGCGCTTGCCGAGACAAAATTCTTCTAACATATTTACCTTGAAATCTGTGTCCATTTCCTAATGGACTTACCAAACAAGCCCTATATGTATGTTGAGCAAGGCTTTATTGTTGTTTGTATGTTTGCGAAGGGCCTAACAGTTACAAAACAAACATAATATAATATAATGTTATATATAAATATATATGGTAGCTAAGTGTTTTTTTATCCCATAAAAAAAGTTAAATAGCGCACCGTAATATTTTTATTATTTGCGTTGACGAATGAATTACGGTGCATATGTGGATGAATAAATTAGACTAACTTATCTGTGTTTTTCAGTTTGATATAAATAACAGGTTCTTACTGACAACAAAGAAGATTATAAAGTAAAATCGTCCCATGCGGAAGATGGAAAATCCCAAAGTTAAATAACAAAGTTCGTTAAAAATAAAAAAGAAATTTCGTCTGATACCGTACAAATCAATTTCCCGATGACTGATGAGGAACATTTTGCAACATGTTCTGGGCCAACGAAGGATAGAGGATAGGCCCATTGTTTTAGTAAGGCCCAACACCCTACCGCACCGTTCCTTCCCTTTCCCTCAAAATGTAAGAACTAAATTGAAACCAAACTACCATCTCAAATGAATTGACTTTAATATTAGATTAAAAAATTAAGTAAACTATTTAATTATGACATATATTTTAAATATTTATATGCATGATAAATACATCAATCAATTATCTTCCTTCATCTTCAAAAAAAAATTAACTAACTCTGTTTGGTATAAGAGGAGGGATGGAAAATGAGCGGCATGGGACAATTTTTGAGTTCGATTTAGAAGGAAAAAATACCAACGTCTGGTTGGATCAAGTGGTAAGCGGCTTGTTCCAACTTATGTAAGGTCTCAGGTTCGAGCCTTGTGTATGCAGCAGCCACCGTTGGGAGACTCACCCATTATGCCAAGTGCGCGATGCGGATCGGGTCTGGACGTAGTCGGAGCGAAGCTCCGGCGAACCGGGCGGGTAACCGAAAAAAAATAGAAGGAAAAAATAGAAAAGTGACATTAAAAGTTTTCAATTAATTCTTCTTACTTTTGTATCTGACACCCTATCTTTGTTAGAATTTTATAACCTCACTTTTTCAATTTTTTAAAATTTAACTCAACATTTTCCCTCCCTCCCCTTTCTTCCCCTCCAACCAAACAGCCCCTCAAGGAAAAGAGGAAATATTAAAAATAAGAATGGATATGTTTGAACAGATCGTGGTTGAACGGGTAAAAGTTAAATTGATAATTATATGTTAAACATATGGCAACTAGTGCAATAAAGAAACACAAAAGTCAATGTATTGATTGCATCAATTGTAATGTCACCTGTCATCTCAAGCAAGCATGTTATTGGGATGTTTGACAAAGCTTCTGAATACCCTAAAAGTACGTTCAACAGTGTTTTTTCGTAAAACGAGATAATCTCCTTCATATATTTACCTTATAAATGGTAAAAGTACTTCTCCATCGCTTTCCCAAACAGATCCACTAACATATCAACATAAGACAATAATAATTAATTTAACACACATCATTCATTCTACTATATTCAACTAAAGTTTAACTGATTTTAATAAACGTTATCATCGTCTTAAATAAAATTTATCTCACGTAGTGAAAAGATCGAATTGGGCTTTTAAATTACCTTGCAATGATGTCATTGGTAACCACTCCCATACAAATGGATATTACCAAATGTGCTATGGACATTGCTATTGCAGTCCTTTTTTAACATTAGTAAGCCCAACCAAATATGTTATCTATGGTAATGCAATAGGGGAAATGTTTTCTTGGTAGTGTGCATGTCTGGGAAGAATTTATTCTCAATAGTGCATATAAATTAAAATAAAATTATTTTAAAATTGGTAAATTCTTTTCGAAATCTGTAAACTCCTTTATCCTGACGGATTGTTAAACACACACAGTCACATTGAGTGTGTTTGGCAATGATTATAGAGAGTCTAAACACATATTTAACAGTGTTTTTTCACGAAACGAGATAATATTCTTTACATATTTACGTTAACTTACGTAAAAATGATTCTCTATAGTGTTCCCATACAGGTTCGTTATTGGTGCTAGTGGATTCATTGCACATGCAAGCAGGGCATCTATTGACCCGACTCCTATTCAAGAGTCCACCAAAGGCAGGCAGTGGCAGTGAAGTATCATAATGCTGTAGTTGTTAATGTTAGATATAATTTATATTAATGATTGTAGCGATGTAATTAAAATAACGATGAAGTCGATTAGAGTACATATTACTCAAACTGGTATAATCTTAAAAAAGAATTATACAAACTCAAACTTAAGAATCATTAGGCATTTGAAGAGTAACAATTCTTGCAATAAAAATTCGTTACGCACTCTACATTTTATTGTTAATATAAGAGTTGATTAATTTTTAAGGAGGGTGAAAAAATTTTAAAAAAATTATATCATTATAAACAATACTCTAAAATATTTATGTATATTATTAAGTTATATACTGAGGTATACATTAGATGAATTATCTTAAAAAGACAATAAATATATTAAAATTATCTTGCAAACAAAATATCCAATACTTGTCGTGTTGTGTTGTGGATTACCTCAGAGTTCACGGGGCCTCCCCCCGGACACGGCAAAGTGGGGTCCCCGCCGCAATGATCAATGTTGATCGACTCTAGTTGAGGGGCAATAAAGGCAAAGCGACACAAATAAGCAGTACCGCCAGAATTATATTTATTTATTTATTTTGAGGAAAACACTGTGGTATTATTGAAAAAATTAAATCCATTTTTGATGAAATATTTTTACGATTCCAATTGGTTTTTATGCTAGTATGTATAGTTTTAATTTATTTATAATTCAATCCTTTAAAGTATGGTTCTTTACAATTCAATCCCTAGAATTTTAATCTATTTAAGATACACTCTCTAGATTTTAACTTATTTTAAAAAAAAATCTTATCGACCCAACTTTAGGTGAATCATCATGCGCGTTAAAGACAGGCGCTATAAGGATGCTCGGTTTCACGCCAGTTTGAAAGCTATTTCTAAAATTTACGTTTCGTTACAAAATATAGGTTTCGATTTAAAATATAGGTTTTATCAAACCATAAAAAATTTTTTAAAAAATCTATTTTGATTACAAAACCTATGTTTAAAATTTAGGTTTTATCTTTTTTATTTTTCTTACCTTTTCCTATTTCCTCGTTCCTACATTTTTCCATCTTTCTCTTTTCCATTTCCTACATTTTTTCCTCTTTCTCTTTTTTCTTTCCTACCTTTCACTCTTTCTCTTTTCCTTTTCCTACTTACTTTTTGGCTCGGGATCCGTAAAAGCTAATAACTTCCCAGGGCTTGTTTGGAAACCCATTCTGAAATATAGGTTTGGCTTCAAAACCTAGTTTTTACCTCAAAACCGAGGTTTTGTCCAAGCAAAATTCTTTTTCCCAAAAGCTATCTTGGTTGTAAAACCTTAGTTTGAAATCTAAGTTTTCTCTTTACTACTTTTTCCTCTTTTTTATACTTTTTTATCTTTCCTCTTTTTTACTCACTTTTTTGTCTCGAAATATGTAAAAGATAATAACTTCCCAAACAGAAATCATTTTTCAAAACATAGCTTTTGCCTCGGAATCTGGAAAAGCTATTTTCAAAAATCTATTCTCCAAAACCTAAGTTTTACCTCGAAATCTGTAAAAATTATTTTCAAAATAACATCCAAACAAGCTCTAAATCACTTTTTAAAACATAAATTTTACCTTAAAATCTGTAAAAATTATTTTTTAAAATATAGATTCTGCTTCAAAATCTATAAAAATTATTTTCAAAATAGCTTCTAAACAAGATCTATGTGCACCTTCATCAACCCACCGACGCCCCCAAATAGTTGGCTGGGTTTAAACATAGCCCATAGAGGATTATATTTGAAATATTTAAATTAAAGTGTTTTTAGGTTGTCCACAGTGCTTTAATTATAATTGTCTCAAACAAAAAAAACATATTTTTTTAAAAAAGTCGTAATTTGAGTTACAATTATTAAAAAAATTTTAAAAGGTTCTTTCTTGATCTGTACATAAATTATAAGCCATGACAAAACCGGCGCAACAAAATCTACAAAGAATAATTTTCTTGAATAGTTGAATCTTATTAGGAGCTCGTGTGGCTCCTTTTTCTGGTTTTGATCAACCACTGATATTTTTAAAATATTGGTTTGACTTATAGGTTTTCAAGAACTATTTTTTTAAATCATATAATTTCTTATAATAAATGTTCTATGTCATTTCTTTATTTCTCCTTACTTTTTTCTATTTGTTTTTTTGCTTCAAACTCCGTAAAAGTCAATGGTCCCGTTTGGCTCAGTGTTTGGGGATGTCAAATGCAGGTTAACAATACTTTTTGCAAAACGAAATAATCTCCTTCACATATTTCCCTCAACTTATATAAAAATGCTTATTTATCGCGTCCCCAAACGGATCAAATAACTTTCCAAACACAATCATATTTCAAAACTTATGTTTTGTATCGAAATTGATAAAAAGCTATTCTCCCAAAATATATTCTTTAGATCCTAACTTTTATCTCAAACTCTATAAAAGATATTCTCAAGTGGATTCCTCAACGAGGTATGGATCTCTTATAAAATGTACTATAAGATTTGTAATATTTTTTATGACTTAATACACCTCCTTGTATAATATAAAATGTGATATGAATTATACTGCTTATAATTTGCATGCAAGAACTTTAAAAATTTTAATTCTCATGCAAAATAATTTTTCGTAAAAAATTATCCCTCCATTTACGGTTATAAACAAAAGAGATTGTTATTAAGATTCTTACGATGTCAAAAAGGAGGGAGCACAATTTTTGAGATCGTTTGGGAGTTCGCCGGAAACTTAGATTTTATTGTAAAATTTATATTTTATCTTAAAATTTAGATTTTGTGTAAGTACTTTTTTCTCTCTCATCTTTTTCCCCCTTTTATACTTATTTGTATCTTGATTTTCGTAAAAATCAATAACTTTGAAAACAATAAAATTTGTCTCGAAATTCATAAGAGCTATTCCTCTAAAGAACTCGTTTAAAAGTCCGTTTGGATAACTTTTACAGAGTTGGGGCAAAAAGAATATATTTTGGAAGAATAACTTTTACGGATTTTAAGATAAAACCTAGGTTTTGAAAAGTGATTGCGTTTGAAAATTATTGACTTTTATAGATACCAGACAAAAATTAAGTAAAAAAAGGAAAGAAAAATAAAGATAAAAGATAAAAAAGAAAATATATTATAAGAGAGTATGTTTTGATGAGAAAATAACTTTTTCAAAATTTAAACTTTGAATAAATATGAGTATTTTGATAAAATTTAGGTTTTGAAAATGGGTTACAAACAAACTCAAAATCCATTCTTCAAAATCTAAATTTTACCTCACTGTAATACCTATTTTGAAATGCACTTGAGCTCTTTAACATTTTTTGTATCAACATTTTACTAACTATTCTTCGTATTCTTGAAAAGAGTATCTGCTTTTTTTATATACATTTATTTATAGTAATATTTAAATTTGCATAAAATTTATAATAAATATTTGACTGAGATTGGTGACGTTATTTTTCACACTCCTCAGTGCGATCTACCTAGAATCCAAGATCCAGCTAAGATTCAAATTTAGTTAAAAATATTTAAAATTAGATTATTAACAAGCCTGACACACACCGTTAAAGATAAAGACGCCCAATTCGACAACTCGGAACACAGGAAAAATAAAAATGAAAGGGAAATTGGTTTCGTCAGGCAATATCAGCCGTTGGATCAGCGCTCACGTTTTTCGGGCCCTTCTATATATATGAGCACGGGGCCAGAACGTAACTGAACTCAATTCGGCCAGCTCCATTGCAGTGTGACAGGGAGTGCAGAAATACTGATATTGAGAGAGAGAGGGAGAGGGAGGGAGAGACCATGGTGGGGTGCGACATAGACGATCTTCCAAAGAACGCGGCGAACTACACAGCCTTGACGCCGTTGTGGTTTCTAGAAAGAGCAGCTCAGGTACATCCCACCAGAAGATCGGTCGTCCACGGGTCCCGCCACTATACCTGGCTTCAGACCTACCAGCGTTGCCGCCGATTGGCCTCTGCTCTTTCTCAACGTTCCATCGGTGTCGGCTCTACGGTATTCCTCTTTCAACTTTGATAATCTTCTTTTTTCTTCGTTCTCTGATAAGATCCCATCGCCCTGATTTTACAGCAGCAAACGATGGACGGTCACTTGTTTATCTGAATTTTAACTTCGATTTTTGTATGAGTAAATGATTCTTTGACTTTCTGGATACATCTTCTCTTCATTATAAATATAAATACGGCAGGCTGAAGCATGTTCATGTGGCTCTACGGTAGTAGGCCTCGTTCCGGTAGGGGTATTTTTGTGATGGGAGATTCGAATTAATTCCCCAACGTCCCCTTTTTCGATCCATCGTTATCACCCTCTAGGATTCTCCATCTGTTTCTACGAAATCGTTATTTTTCAATAATAGCATTAATTTCTTTTGCATAAAAAGTATTGATGTTTAATACAAGGATAACTTGTTAAAATAATTTAAAATTTTTAAAAATAAATTGCTCTTATTTTAATGAAATATATATTTTATAATTCTATAACTATATAAATTTTTTTTTTGTCGAAGTTGATTCATTTTTGTGTTAGTTCTCTTTTTGGGTGCAGAGAAATATTATTGAATGTTAAGAGTGTTTTTTCAAAATTCTTTGAAAAGATTAGCTGTAATTCCGAAATTACGGGGCTTATGAATTGTTTGAATTTGTTTTTTCGCCTGCGGGTGGAACGACTAAATTATTCTTATGTGGAAGAGTTGATAACTGGAGCAGATGAAGTGTTTTATAATAAATTTTAATGCCCAGGATTTATTCTTTGTATATTTAAGATCCCCCCTTTTGTGAGATTTGTATTTGTTGGTGAGAAAATTCAAGAAGCTTTTGAATATACCCTATAAACTTCTTCCCCTCCAAAGAATAGATCCATAAAAGATTCCGCCTCAAGTTTGAGCGGCACGAATCATTCATAGAATATATCCCAAATTTCTTTTACCTCTGCTGCCACTTGATGCCTTTCCTACCAGCTATGAACAAGTCTGACTGCAGATTTTGTTCTGTTCTGTCATGGATTCGACAAGAGACACGCCAGATTCAGTGATTGCTGCATACCTTCAATTTGTTTGTTAATTCCCAAGTTCCTCATAGTTCGCGAATAGAATCTAATCTAGCGTCTTCTTTGGATAAGACCGCCAAATCTTTATCGAGCTAAATTATATTAAGCAAGCCTTGGTTTCCGCTTACTCAAGTTTGTTACGTAAGCTTGTGAAATTTCCGAGCATCGTGGCATCTTGTAAATTAAAGTAAAATGGATAAGTTCTGTCCCATGTATGCTACGACTTTTTAATTTTTTTTTATAACAAAAGAAGTAATTCGATGGTCAAAGGTAGCGGAAGAATTAAAATCAGAGACAAGAATTCTTCCGTTGTATGATAAATAGAAATAAAATCACTACCTTTGAGTAATTGCTCGCCTTTAGGAATGTCAGTGTGTGATTAAAATCACTTCCAGAAAGGAATTGATGCGTAGAAAAATTCGCAGTGTTTCTACTTGGGGACCAGCTCTTCACAATTTAGTTAAAAGATCTTCCTCAAATCCTTTGGCCTTGGTTGGCTTCTTTCTAGTATTTTCCTAGTGTTGAACTTTCATTACGATGGCCTCTGTATTCTGCCATGTACTAGAGAGCGTGTTCACCAGTCACCACTGAAGTAATTTTCTTTTTCCTGTGAACAGGTAGCAGTTATCGCACCCAACACTCCTGCCCTTTATGAAGCCCACTTTGGAATTCCTATGGCTGGAGCTGTACTGAATACTGTTAACATTCGACTAAATGCATCAACCATAGGTTTTCTTCTTGGTCATTCAGCTGCCGCAGTTGTAATGGTGGATCAAGAGTTCTTTCATTTGGCAGAGGAAGCTTTGAAAATCTGGTCCCAGAAAAGCAAAAATTTTAAGCCTCCATTGTTAATAGTCATTGGCGATGAAAACTGTGATCCCAAGGCATTGAGGTATGCTTTGGCGAAAGGAGCCATCGACTACGAGAAGTTTCTACAAAATGGTGACCCTGAATTTGCTTGGAAACCACCGGAGGATGAGTGGCAGAGCATTGCTTTGGGTTATACATCTGGAACTACTGCTAGTCCCAAGGGTGTGGTGTTACATCATCGAGGGGCATATCTGATGGCTCTTAGTGGAGCTCTCATTTGGGGAATGAACGAGGGAGCTGTCTATCTATGGACACTACCTATGTTTCATTGCAATGGTTGGGGCTACCCTTGGACCCTTGCAGCTCTTTGTGGCACAAACATATGCCTTCGCCAGGTAAATCAATGGACTTGTTCTTGTTCTACACCCTGTTGAGATACTGAATTAATTACTGCATCATATTGACCTTAATATGTTGTTTGGAGTTGCAAAACTACTTCTAGATTAGTCTTTTTGGTTTGTTCAGTAGGTGACAAGTGATAATATGCTCATTTTAAAACATAGCAGATGGAATCTTTTGTTATATTTCAAATGACCCGTGTTTGCTGTGAGAAGCGAAAGGCTTTATGTATGATTTTTTTCTTAATTGATGGATACTATAAGATCCTTATTCATAGCTCTAGTTATTTATTTTCCTTCAACCGAATGCCTTTTATACAGGTTACAGCTAGGGCAGTATATGCAGCCATTGCCAAGTATAAAGTGACACATTTTTGTGCAGCACCAGTGGTACTGAACTCAATAGTTAACGCCCGGCCTGAGGAAACCATTCTTCCTCTTCCCCATGTTGTACATGTGAATACAGCAGGGGCTGCTCCTCCTCCTTCTGTTCTTTCTGCCATGACGCAACGAGGATTTCGAGTCACCCACACTTATGGTCTCTCAGAAACCTATGGCCCCTCCACCGTATGTGTGTGGAAGCCCGAGTGGGAATCGCTTCCCCCTGAAACGCAAGCCCGGCTCCATGCAAGGCAAGGCGTTCGCTACATTAGCTTGGAAGGCCTCGACGTCATAAACCCGAAAACCATGCAACCTGTGCCTGCCAATGGAACTGCCATCGGAGAGATCATGATGCGAGGTAATATTGTGATGAAAGGCTACTTGAAGAACCCGAAAGCGAACGAAGAAACCTTTGCAAACGGATGGTTTCACTCTGGAGATCTTGCTGTGAAACATCCTGATGGATACATAGAAATCAAAGACAGATCAAAGGACATAATCATATCTGGGGCTGAAAATATCAGTAGTGTTGAGATTGAGAATACTCTCTACGCTCACCCTGCAATACTTGAGGCTTCAGTGGTGGCAAGGCCAGATGAGAAATGGGGTGAGTCTCCTTGCGCGTTTGTGACATTAAAGCCAGGTGTGGATACTTCCAACGAGCAGCGTCTTGCTGAAGATATAATGAAGTTCTGTAGAGAGAAGATGCCCGCTTATTGGATACCTAAATCAGTGTTTTTTGGACCATTGCCAAAGACAGCCACTGGCAAGATACAGAAGCATATATTGAGGGCCAAGGCAAAGGAGATGGGTCCCGTCAAGTTGAGCAAGTTGTAATCTTATTGGCCAATAATTATAGCGACTGGACTAAAAGGTTGCTTTATGCAAGGTATATCTTTCCATGTTGCACTGTTTGATTAAGCTTGCTCTGTACTCGACTGTTTATATTTAATAAGACTATAAGATGTTGTTGGCCAGACAAAAGCAAAAAAGGTGTTTATGGGAATTTAGTACTTGCAGCGAGCTTAATCATTCATCGAGAATTCAGGCTTCCTTGTTGGAATTTTAGTAGTCGTAATAATTTCATGGCAATTAATGATTATTAATTTGGTCACAGGTCAATTAGTTTGTTGGGGCGTGTGTTTTTTAATAAATATTGTGCTTGTTTGGAAATACTTCCCAAAAGCACGTTCAATATTGTTTTTCCGTAAAATAAGATAATTTTCTTACATATTTACCTTAACTTGTGTGAAAGTACTTCTCTACCGTACCCTCAAGTAGACCCATTAACTCTTTGAAAACCCACCCCCACCCCCCAAACAAGATCCTTATGGTTAAACGCTAAAACCTGAGAAATCAAAATAAGAAATATATATTGAGTATTGTGTACCAATTGGTAGTTTTGTTGCCAAATAAGAGAGTTCTAGCTTATGGGTTATATATACCAGTAGAAAATTCCAGTAGTTTGTCTAAGTTTCTTTATAGATAAAACCATTCCAATATACTTAATAAAAATAAAATAAATATATCAAATAATTAATTATACTGAATGACTATTTTATAAGCAAACAATTTGAATAAAGTTAGTTGACAACAAATGTAAAAAAAAATTGAAAAGAGATAAATGTTAAATCGCAACTGAAAACTTTAAATTTGAAGTTAATTTAAATCTCAAGAGTGATTTGAAAACACTTTGTAACTTACCCCAAAAAAAAACATTGCAACTTCAAACTCCATAAATGGATCATTAGACTCCAATCTGTAAGATTTGAAAAGAGAGGTGCTTTAAGAGCAGTGAATACACAGTCTCGAACCCGTACGCTAGGGAATGCTCCACAAGAACATAACCAGATGGCCACGGGAGAGATTGGTTGCAAGTGTCTCATTTTAAAAAGGATCATAAGAAATTAGTTTAGGTACCTCAAACAAACCTAATTGTGAACAAATAGCATATCCAAAGGATGAATAAGATACCCAAAAAAGAGGATGAGAAAGATGAATGTCCGAAAAATAATAGAATGTTGACTTTTCTTTTTTCTTTCTTTTTGCAAACAACACTGTAGATATTTTGGAAAATGATAAAAAAAAAAGGAACTTGGAAATTGAAGAATCCCAAATAAGTTTTTTTACTATTTTTATAAGGTATGAACCACTAGTGATAAAAATTCACAGTTTATTTTATGGTCAATACCGATTTTGGATTTTTTAATTTTCTGTTCTATTTTAATCATTTTTCCCTGTATTTTTTCGCACAAGTGGTTGGAATGCTATTAATGTATGTCTTTATTGTTTACTATTTATACCTTTTTATTGATTTTTTTTTTGTCAGAAGCTTTTTGATTGGTTTTTAGTCATGTTTTACTCCCCATGCTTGCATTTATTTTTGAATATATCCTCTGTCAACAAACATTAGTTTTGGGCCTATGGACCTGCTCCAATAAAGGTAGATGGATACCCAAACTCTTTATCCTACAATTACAAAACAAAAAAAAAAAAATCAGCTAATGAAGATGTTTGCATTGTTTTAATTTAAAGTACTATGGATAAATTATACATATAATATATAAATGGCTAAAATATAATTTTAAGTTAACACCAGATTTTGTTTTCTTTCTCAATATTTATCGTGTACTACTAATGATAAACAGGGGTAATTTAAAAATAGTATTAATTAATACTTTATATATTCCTTAATATAATATATCGTTGACTTTTCAATGTGATCAAAAAATTTAAATAAATTAATTATAAAATCCATTCTGAAATAACCATGCAGATCATTAGATTAGATTATGTATTAGTTTATAAGTAAGACAGATTAATTTAAAGAAAGATAATAAGTATATTAGTTCATTAGCTTTATTAATCTCTTCAAAAAAGTCAATTAATTCTTATATTAAATATAAATGCAGTAATAGGTTAGATATGTTATATTACAGATGAAGAATTTTTCTTAGAACACTCCAAGCAAAGAGGGGAGTAGCTTGTCTCGCTTGTAGAGGGAAAAGCCGACAAGCGTGGGGTGAAGGGAATACAATAGAAACAGGTTGACCTGTTAGGGGTCTTTGGACTAGCCTAGCCTATTTGTAAAAAAGGTCACACTAAAACCTATTTATTCATGGACGAATCTTGAAAATATCTCAAAAACCTAAACTCATCAAAACATGATGAGAAAATATGGCAATAAGAAATCACCAGCAAGTTAAAATTAACAGTAATCATGGAATCAAAGCCATCATCTTGTTTACATATTGATCATCATCACTTGATCCTCCTCACTGCATTATAGAGTGAAAACAGAGAACAAGAAGCAAGCATCAAACAGAAGTGGATGCCAACTCTCGTTTACATAAAACAACATAATGACATTTCAGCAACACAAAACAGAGCCACAATTTAACAAAATGGTTTTCAACCATCACAGACGCAAACGAGGGTTTTTGATGCAGCAAAAACTATAAGAATCGCAGGGGAAATGAGGGCATACCAAAGCTGAACCAATGATAAGGTAGAGAGAACAGAACCGGACAAGGTAGAATAGAGGTTGCCGGTGAGAGGAGAAACTCAGCGAACAAGACGAAGACGAACAAGGCAAAACACGGCGAACAAGACGAAGACAAACAAGACAACGATCAACGAGCATGAGAAAGGAAGAGGTCACCGGTGAGAGGAGGAGCCTTCGGAATGCTGTCGCATGCGAGAGCAACGATCAACGGTGACGATGGAGCTCAGGCGTGCGTGCGAAAAATGAAATTGCTGTCGAATCCATCGAGTGGTGGGGCACGGGGGAGACATTTTGGAGGGTTTAACCTTTTTTTTAATTTTTTAAGGGAAGAAATGACGTCATTTCGTCCTTGATTAATGAAAAAAATTAACCTGTCTGACCCACCCATCTCAGCGGGCCAGATGGGTTAATACTAGTTTAATCCGATTCACACCGACCCGGAGTCAGTCACCAAATCGGACCGATTTTCCGGCCGGTTCGCCGGTATGATCCGAACTGACCGGTCCGGTTTCACATTCCTCGGTAACCATGCTAAACTGAGTATTGTATATGCCAGACTCAAGTCGCAAAAATAGGTCATAGGCCATACTTTTACAAAATAGATCAGACCTATTTTTTATACTATGTAATTAAAATTAAATAGTAACCAAACATTATAAGCTCCAGGTTAATAGTGACGTGAGAAGTCAATTGCTTGAACATCCAGGGGAGGGAACAAAGCAAGTTGTTGCCCACATCCAAAAAATACCATAAAAGCAAGACTCCAAGTGTGTGAAAAGTAGAAGAATCGTTGGATGAAACGACGGGTCGTTCACTATTTAATTAAGGTTGCTTTGGGTTGGTGGTTAGATGAAGGAGGGCGTGTAATTAACATCTAGAAGCTCAGATCAAAAATCAATGTTGTTGTTGTTGTTGGTGATGGTGGCGTAGCAGATAATGAAAACAACGTACTACGTAACCCCTCTAATCAATCAATGCACATAGCTTTGCTTCCTCACCAATCTCTCACATTCCAAACAGATTCGTTACATTCAAACCATCCATTCTCTCTCATTTTATTTATTATATTTTTGCCTCTTTATTATCAATTTGAAGTCAATTTTATGTTTACTTGTTATTACATTTAATTTCTCATTCAAAATACTACTCCGTCAGGTTATATATGAAAACATGGTTAATTGAACTGTTTGCTTCGATTCTAAATTATATGTATGAGCACAACCAACTCTGTCTCATGATTTTATAAATTTTTTTTTCTCGAGATAGATTATTCCTTTAAAAGTGTATTTGTCAAGGAATTTTCGTCAAATGGTAATTTTTAATATACAATTAATTAATGGAGTGTTTTAGGAAAATTAATTAACACAAATTTCTATGTATGAATAACTTGATTTTCTTAAGTTTAATGAATTAATGATTAATCATACGCATGATTGACTTTTGTTTGAACACACATTTCTTACACGAGTATTTTAAGGTTAGTTTTTATAGTTCGACAAACTAAAGTTTAGTTCTCTGCTGGGAGAAGTGTACATATTTAATGCCTCAATATAAACTCGAACATGATTGTCCCCCGTAAACGGATACTTACATTTAGTGAAAATTTAAAATTTTAATCAAAGTGATTTGTTGTTGTTAGCCAACTAAATTTCCTATCTTAATTAGATAAAATGACACTCGCTTGAAATGCAAGTTGGAATATAATAGCAAGTAATAAAAGTCCATAGTTCAAGTGTCATTTTCTTTAACACTACTGTTCTATGGCCTACTTCTTAATGAAATAATCATTTTCAGCATGGTTTAAATCAAAAGGTTCTATCTTTGGACAAATGGATTCAGGAAAAATAATTTTTAAATGATTAAACAGAGACTTCTTCTTTTTTTTTAAAAAAAGTCAAAAGATGTTAAAGTGATTTCAGTGCTTTCAAGGGATTCTTATTGAGTTTATCTCGTCCCTATATTTTAGGTAGATGAAAGAAAAATCTTCATATCTCGTGTAAGTAGGAAACTTCTTTTTGCAATCTTTTTCAGAGTTAAAATAATTAACACACAAAACAAGCGCGCACACGCATCACACTTTTTCTTCCAATTGTAAAAACAATAAATCAAGAAGTTGGAGAATTCAAGTTCTCACATCCGATTTGCAGAGAAGCCAATGAAGTCTGAACCAAAAAAAAAAAAATTAGTGGCTTGTTTGGTACGCAGAATTTATTTTGATGGGTATGGAAATAGATATGGAAATGGAAATTGATATGAAAACGCAGTTTAAAAGTATGTTTGGTATATAATGGGAATGTGACATGGATTTTTACATGAAAAGACATAAAAACACTTCAAAATTTAAAAAAAAAATCTTTTTTTGTAGATTTAAAATGAATTCAATGCATTTTTGTCCAATTCCATACCTTACCCCATGGAATTGACTTTTTGTGCATTTTGATTGAATTGGCTTCCATTCCATGATACCAAACAAGCTCTATCATGGAAATGATCTCCATTTCCATATCCACCCATCCTAATTCCATGGTACCAAATGAGCCATACGACAATACCTTGCAAGCTTCATAAACACTAAACCATCATTTTTGCTAAATTAATTAGATCTAAAAAAGGAAGCAGTATCTTAGTTGGAAGTTGAGAAAAACAAACTGGGAAACATCACTGTCGTTTAAGGATAAGAACGTTATGTCATGGCAAAAGCCCATAACCACAGAGCATGCCATTTGCATCTAAAGATCGTAACTTCGTATCATTCTTTCTCAGTTTGTTCTCATCCATTCAACTCACTATATCCAAATACTTCAACCGATCTTAACTTGCTGTTTTATCTACGGCCATTCCGTTATTTATAACTTATATGTATGGAATCAGAAGGAGTAACGCTTTATATTAGGTTGAAAGAGACATGTAGGGATAGGCATAAGCCAGTTGCGGGCAAACAAAGTTGGAGTTGATTACACTTGAGGACGACATCCAAAATCGAAAATAGATAGTAAACTTATGATCCAAAGTTGCTATATAGATATAACAGATAGGGCTTGCAGTGTGTGTGGGGCCATTTCTTCTATCCTCTCCTCTCCCACTTACCCTCGCCACCTCATCAATCTCTATCCTCTGATCTCCCTCCCTCCCACACAGAGAGAGAGAGAGAGAGAGAGAGAGCAGTCAGAGAAGTGGTGTTTGAGTTGAAGGCTGTGTTACACTAAAGTGGATAGCTTCCGAGTTGGCATTCCCGTAAGATATCATATCATATTCTTACGTGTAAATTCAATCTCTCTAATTCTCTGTATCAACACACACCAACGATATTACAATCTTAAGTTGGCATGGACACTTCAAATGCACTTCATCCTAGATCCTTAATGAAAGGGGGTTAGACAATGGTTCACTTTAATTTTAAATATCAAATCTTAATCTATTTGTCTCCAAAATTTAAATTATTCTTTTAAAATATTCTTATTGATTGCATACGTAAGAGATTTCATCAAGGAATGATTCTATACGGCGTATGATTAATAATAGTATTTTAGGCAAGCCAACACCATTTATTACAAATAACTGCCATTTAGGTAAAACCGTCCTTGCAATCAATATATCAGTAGTCTTCCTGGTGCTCAATAGAATGAGTTTGAAGCTGAAATATATTTTGCTTTGATTTAATTTACACACACATGATTGGAGAGGCAGTTGGCAATTAATAATGGATCCTAAACTACCATATGAATTAAGCTAGCAATTCAATTCAGGCAAGCAAACGAGATCCTAAATTGTCAACAACAAGTTATTATAATGAAACCATATTAATTAGTTACCAAATAGGTCGATCAGCTTATGTACTTGTGTCCAACTTACAGTGTCCATTGGTCATATATATATATATATATTTGCGTGTGAGCTTATATATATATATATATGTACGTCCGATGTTGTGTCAACGTAAGATCTGTTACCTTGTCTCTGTGAATTCTGTTAAATAACTCAAGGTCCCACAGAGATCAACCAAACAGGTTACCTACGAGTTTGATTCTCCAAGGAAGTACATCATTAATTATTATAAGCATGTGTCTAACATAAAAAATAATTAACCTCACTAAATTTTTATATATCTTATAAAAGTTACACACACACAGAGTTGTGTGGGACGAGCGTTTGAAATATTTAAGGACCGAATTTCCTTCAATTTCAAATAGTAAGCCAGCAGGGAGTTTTTCTAAAGAATCAAATTGGTCCGATGGGATAATTATTTGAGAATGATCTTATTGATTTAAAGGTAGGTCACATGTATAAATAAATGGTTCTATATATATATATATAACATTAATCAGTTCTTGTGCTGATTCTTCATGTTGAAGTTTGTCCCAGAAATTTTTTGGTGTTCCTCTCATTATGCCCAAATTTGTCCTCATTCACCCAATTATACCTTTATGATTGGTGCTTAACTAAAAATTGAAAACAACACTGTACATACAAAAAGCAATCCTTTTTCCTTTTAGAAGCCAACAATAAAGTGGCTATTATTTTACTTGGACAAAATGGCAGGTAGTGCTTGGGAAACTCTCAAAAGCATTTTCGCATACGTTAAGATACAAATTTTCTCACATACTTATTTGAAACTCTGTAAAATCATTTAAAATAAGTTAATTTAAATACTAACTATAGGATTTAATAATTAATTATATCTAAAATAGATAAAAACGAAAAAAAGCAGAATTTTCATAGGATGCGATCTCTATGAATTTTTTTTGGGAGTTTTGGTAGTAAAATCTCGTAGAATTTAGTGTGAGGAAAATAAAAGAAAATACTGAATTGTTAAAAAAGAGAGAAGAAGGTAATTTCTCACAAACGTTTTTTTTATTTTTTAACTCTATAAATGAGCTTTACAATAAATCCTTTGTTAAAAAATTTACCATCAATAACTTTATATAGAAGATTTTTACATCATGGAACAAATATTAGACCAGACCAAATTAGGTGCTCATGTACCCTTCTGGTCTTAACCATGTTTATGAAAATCAAGGGAAAAAAAATCAAACCATGTTGCGTATACTCGTCCCACTTTTTCGTGACTTAATCATACACCATATCTCTAGTTGCTGTCACTGAAATAAATAAATAGATATATATGAAATTGTGTAGCCTTAATTTATTGTGAATAATTTCTTACAGCACATGGAAAGATATACAAAATGGATTTCTGATTGGTTTGCCACCCTTATCCAATCATGTATTTGTGTTTATCTCATTTCTTCGTCTCCTCTCTCAATCAATGCTTGTGGACCCTTTTAAGAAAGGTTGGCCAGATTCTTTTGAATAAATGAACATGATGTACATGTATATATTTTTTCCATACAATACAGCGAAAACATATATATAATTTGAATTTATCATCAATGTTAGAGGCGGACTCAAGATCCTGATTTAAAAGGTGTAAACTATTTTTGATAAGATAAATGAGAATTATTTTTAATATCTTTTGAGAAAAATTTAAGCAAAAAATTTTGTAGATTTAAAATTAGTAAATGACGAATGCAAAATGAGACTTATACCTAATTTTCTGAAAGTTAGGGGGTGTGCTGGGCCACTTGACCTATGTAGGTCCGCTTATGTTTAATGTGTTTAATGTGTTAGCTAGCTTAGGCAAACAATAACCTTTGACAGAAAGAACAAAACAAAGAAATTAAAAATGAAAGAAAATTACTGAGCTTGTGTTCAAAACTTGTATAGATTATGATCGGGTCAGTCAAATAATTTTTGTATATTAGTCAGTCTAAGTGACATCATGCACTGAATTAATTGCATGGGTCTTAGTTAAACACCAAAAAGTAATTTTTTTTGGCATCAAAAGTCTCTGTTTGGTGAGGGGAACTCTTCAGATACCGTCAAATATTTGGACTTCATTGGCTCTTCCAGAACGACATAGATGAATGGTTATATGAAACAAATTTGGAATGGCTATTTCATAAAAAAAAAAAGAGTAGACATGATGTATATTGAAGAGAGGATAATACAAAATCATTTAAGGTGATTTAAACATAAGTAAAAATGGTTATTGTAACATCCGTTTATTAATATAAAACCCACTTAACATTTTTGGATGGATATGAAAACTAAATGAACTGATATATTGATAAGTTTTTTAAATTAATTTGTCTAACTTAAATTTGATATATAATATAATGAAGCATATAAGTATTTTAATATATTTATATCTATGATCTAAGATAATTTATTTAGCTTTTAAAATTTTTAAAAAATTAATCGATACTTATATTAACATAGGAGAGTATAATTTATCCTTTCTAATTAATTACTTCAATTCATACGCTTTACCTTATTTAATAAAGAGGGATAATATGGGTGAAGAAGAAGAATATTATTAAACAATTGAGCCAATTGCAACTTGCGATAATAATAATATAAATATAAATGTTTCACGTCAACACCAAAAAAAAAAGCATCTTGGTTGAATGGTTTATAATTTTGAATACACCGCACATGACTCCACGGGTGATGCTAGATAAAAAAAAATCATTCAAAAAGTCATTCCGTTTTGTTTCTTTTTATCTGATACGAGTCATGGTGTGTGCTAAATGATATTAGGTATGAGCTAGGTCTCACAAGTTTCAGATCAATTGAATCGAAGTGCTAAATTATTAAAATTTAGATCACGGGTAATAAAATAAAGTAAACCCATTGTTCCAACACATCTATTAGTTCACGGGTAATAAAATAAAGTAACCCTAGCTTGTTCCAATACGTATATACAGTATCCCGTTCAATGTGTAAATGATGCAAATATCTAGGAAACTAAATATATGTAACTTTTGTGAACGTTCTTTGAGTTTGAAGGTATAATGAACTCCTAAAATCATTCAACCAAATGAAAGTAAGGGTTTGTTTGGAAGTTATTTTGAGAATAGTTTTTATGAATTTTGAGGCAAAACCTAGATTTTAAAAGGTGATTGTGTTTGAGAAGTTATTGCATTTTACGGATTCCGAGGTAAAAAGTAGATAGAAAGAGAAAGAAAGAAAAGTATGAAAGAGAAAATTTATCAGGAGAGAGTGAATGATTTGACAAGAAAATAGCTTTAATTTTTCAAAACATAGGTTTCAAACTGAGATTTTCTATCTAAAATAGCTTTTCTGAAAAATGTGAGTACTTAGAGGTTTGGAGTAACAAGTTTTAGGGAAAAAAAACCAAATAAGCTTTAAGATGGGAAAGTTGAGTGTAACACTAAATATATAAGAACACAAGAACATTAGTAATGGCTGCATGTAGTTATAACTTATGGCATATATAATAAATACAATCAAATATTGTAAATTCTTTCTGATGTTAACTTTCCGACGGCCGGCTCTAATTCAAAAGGCACTTTTAATATTTCTTAGCTGCAACCGCAAGGAATTAAACAACTAACATAGAAGAGGTAGGAGGCATGAACGAACCCATATCTAACCCACTGAGCCTAACTGCGTGTTACACTGATAAACTCACTCTAAAAGTAAATAATAACAATTAATTAATATAATACATATCTAGCTATCTGATGAGCTTTTGGGATTTTCAGTTTTCGGATGAGTCGTTGTAAAACTTCATCGACGACGTCGACGTGGAAATCCAATCATGAATATTGAACTCCCTCTCTCTAGCTTCCTCTCTGTAATATTATTCTCTCTCTCTCTCTACCCAAAACCAGCCAAACTCTTCTGTAAGACGCAACTTTCATATCACCCTCTCCACATATATATCTATATATATAGCTATGGCCGCAACCAAATCCTGCAATGCTCTCTGTCACATTCTCCTTCATCACTTTCATTCCTTTATAGTGTCTCAGTTTATGAGATATATATGAAGATGGCTAATAACAACAAGAGCCGTTTGTTCTTCTTGTTCTTGGTTCTGGTTCTGTGGTGTGTGTCGTCGTTTGGGTTGGGACGGGTTCCGTTTGCATGTGACCCGAAGAACGGGCTGACGAGGAGCTTCAAGTTTTGCAGGACTCATGTGCCAATCCATGTGAGGGTTCAGGACTTGATCGGAAGGTTGACATTGCCGGAGAAGATAAGGCTGGTGGTGAACAATGCGATTGCGGTCCCGAGGCTGGGCATTCAGGGCTACGAGTGGTGGTCGGAGGCGCTTCACGGGGTCTCCAATGTGGGTCCCGGCACCAAGTTCGGTGGGGCCTTCCCTGGCGCCACCAGCTTCCCTCAGGTCATCACCTCCGCTGCTTCCTTCAACCAATCTCTCTGGCGCGAAATCGGACGGGTAAGATTGAATTTCTCTTTTAATCCACACATCTTGTTTCTACTTTTCTTCTTTTTCCCCTTATAATCCAAATATTCGTCATTTTCTTATTTTCAGTCATACGTGACTTATTAACCATCCATTCATAAATCTGCACCCATTCATAAATACACATCGTAATCCAATTGAATATATATACACACACATAAGCCTGATCCATAATAATAATAATAATTTTTATTACAGTTCATATTCAACTTTATATTTGATCTTTATTATTTAAAATTTCATGATTAAATATAATTATTATATTTTTTAGAATTTTATTTTTTGTCACTTTTTGTTAAATATTATTTGACTAGTTTTACTCATTGTTTATGTTTTTGGTTAGCATAAGGCATGCATATTTAAATAGTAAGACAAATAATAATTGGATACATCAATAAAAAATCATCGAAAAATTATCAAAATTTCGATTTTTAAAATTAAATTAATAATAATGAATTATAAAATATCAAGTTATAATAGTATCTTTATTACGGTGGCTAAATTAATCAAGAATGAAATGAAATTATTGTAGCTGGAGGTCAAAAATATAATGTCATGCACATGCATATATATAGTGTTATTTATATTAAATTGAAACATGAAGCCTACCTAGGGGTATAAATTTTACCTTTTAGTGTAATTTTTAAACCTTCCATGACTGAAACAGAGCTAGAAGTAACTTTGGTTAATTAATACTTTGTTCCATCCCATCGCCATGTGCGATGTGAGATCGTCAGCCACAGTTAAAATTAATCACGAGATTGACGTAACTTTTTTAATAATAACAAAATGTGATGAGATGTTTAAAAGTCCACCACGCAACCATAAAAACAAACAAAAACAAAAAAGTATGGGAGGTGCATGTGGTTGGTCTTCTTCCTCGTTCGTGTGTTTACAGTACACACTTTCGTTTGTCCCTGTCTTTTAATTTCTTCTGTCGGTTTGGTCTCCCATGACATCATTTCATTGATTATACAATTCATCAAAGTCCTAAGATTGATTAGTTTCTTTGGCTCCATTATCTTGCCTTGATTTAGAATTTTTTTTTATTTCGCTTTCAATTTACAACCCTTTTTTATGATGATAAGTAAATAGGAATATGGAGAAAGTATGTATTATTGAGCTTTAGATGTGCATGCCTTCCTTTAGTATTTGTGACTTTCATAATAGGTTTGCGATACAGACAAGTTTCCCCCATGATTTATTTATTACGATTTATTAGAAAAAGTATTGAAATAAACGACGTCATGTGCAACCAACCAAGTTGTTGAAATTGAAAGCTGAAGATTCTTACGTTAATTATTTAAATAGTTACTAATCGTACCTCTTATCAGGCACTACTTCGACTATAACAATTCATTAAGGCAAAAAAAAAAAGACCTATTTTTTTTAATAAATAAATTGGATTGGTTTCTTTTATATATTCAAAAGTGTAATTAATGTATCGATCTAGAAGTTAGGAATCGCTGATTTGATATGAACCTTTTGTTTTCACATTTTAAGATATTAGACCTGGAAAAGTATTCAAGTTGCTCGCTTATATATATATATATATATATATTTAATATAGGTATGAAGCTAGCCCAACTTGCAAAGAACAATATTTGAATTATATGGCCACGGTGTTTCCTTTCAATAAGTTAACGTCAGGCCATCAATACCAGGGATCCCCTTTTCTTTTCTTTTTTTTCCTTCTTTTCGTTGCTTTGTTTTTGCGGCATATAAATGTTATCTTTTTGAGAATATATATAGATAACTAAAGAGTGTGAGCCTTACACACATATATATATGACCTATCCTTCTTTCCTTTTCGTTGCTTTGCTTTTGCTTGAAATGAGATACAACCAGTAATAACCTATCACTTCTGGCCGAAGGATTAGATGGAACATGGTTATTGGCCAATCAAAGCCCTTATTTCTTGTACGAGAAAGTAAATAGATGTCGGAGAAAGGTGCATGCACATTCTGTTGGAGAGGGGGATGTTATTATTAAGAACAAACGATAGGCTTTCACACTAGAAAACAATAATAATATGCGTACAATTTATTTTTATTTTTGACAAATATGGTGATGATGGATATGGATATATGAAATGCATGCAGGTGGTGTCAGATGAGGCGAGAGCCATGTACAACGGAGGGATGGCCGGTTTGACGTACTGGAGCCCTAATGTGAACATATTCCGGGATCCACGGTGGGGCCGAGGCCAGGAGACTCCCGGGGAGGACCCCGTTGTGGCCGCCAAGTACGCCGCCAGCTATGTCCGGGGACTCCAGGGCGATGGCCCCGGCAACCGCTTGAAGGTGGCGGCCTGCTGCAAGCACTACACCGCCTATGATCTTGATAACTGGAAAGGCATTGACCGCTTCCACTTCAATGCCAGGGTGAGCAAGCAAGATTTGGCGGACACATACGACGTGCCGTTTAGAGCGTGTGTTGTGGATGGAGGAGTGGCCAGTGTGATGTGCTCCTACAATCAAGTGAACGGGAAGCCCACTTGTGCTGATCCCGAGCTCCTGCGCAACACCATCCGTGGCCAGTGGAAACTCAATGGGTCAGCCCAATTCCAACTTTACCCCTCTTTAATCTTTTTTTAATTAATAATAATTCGTGCCCGTTTATATTATATTATTAGCCCGATTCCTACTTGACATTATTTTGCTTCATGATCAGGTACATAGTCTCAGATTGCGATTCAGTTGGGGTCATGTATGACACTCAACATTACACCCAAACGCCCGAGGAAGCGGCCGCGGACGCAATTAAAGCGGGCCTGGACTTGGACTGTGGGCCTTTCTTGGCACTACACACAGCAGATGCCATTAGTTTGGGCCATATCTCTGAGAATGATCTTAACCTGGCCCTGGCTAATCTTCTTACTGTCCAAATGAGACTGGGCATGTTCGATGGCGAGCCCTCCGCACAACCATACGGACACCTAGGCCCAAGAGACGTGTGCACTCCGGCCCATCAACAACTGGCCCTTGAAGCCGCCAGGCAGGGTATAGTTCTCCTGCAGAACAAAGGAAACTCTCTCCCACTATCCCCTACGCGTCACCGCACCGTAGCAGTCATTGGGCCCAACTCCGATGTCACCACCACTATGATCGGAAACTATGCAGGTAAAGTCATGCTCATTTAATCTATTATTATTCATTCCATTTATTTGTTTTTTTTAAAAAAAAAGTTCGAATCCGACATGCATGTGGCTAATTAATGTAGGTGTGGCATGTGGCTACACGTCGCCTTTGCAAGGGATCGCAAGATATGTTAAGACCGTTCATCAGAATGGATGCAGGGATGTTATGTGTAAGGGAAACCAGCTCTTTGGGTCGGCGGAGATAGCGGCACGGCACACGGATGCAACGGTGCTAGTGATGGGCCTTGACCAATCCTTAGAAGCTGAATTCAGGGACAGAGTTGGGCTTCTTCTGCCAGGATCCCAGCAAGAACTTGTATCGAGGGTTGCCCGGGCCTCCAGAGGCCCAGTTATTTTGGTCCTCATGTCCGGTGGGCCCATTGATGTCACTTTCGCCAAAAATGACCCCAAGATCAGTGCTATCTTGTGGGTGGGCTACCCGGGTCAAGCGGGAGGGACCGCCATAGCCGATGTCCTGTTCGGCACAACGAACCCAGGTTGAGGATATATCAACTAAGGAAAAAGCTATTATTTGTGCTTTTGAAATTGATTAATTAATTTATTTATTTATGAGTGTAGGAGGAAAGCTTCCCATGACATGGTACCCAGAGTCGTACGTGAGGAAAGTGCCAATGACAGTAATGGACATGAGGGCAAACCCGGCAAGAGGGTACCCAGGCAGGACCTACAGATTCTACAAGGGCCCAGTAGTGTTCCCATTCGGTCATGGGCTGAGCTACACCAGATTCAGCCACTCCCTAGCGCTCGCTCCCAAACAGATCTCAGTTCCTTTAGCTAGCCTCCAGGCTCTCACAAACTCCACCACCACCATTTCAAGCAACGCATTGAAGGTGAGCCATGCGAATTGCGATTCCCTGGAATTAGGAATCCACGTGGATGTGAAGAACGAAGGTGAAGTGGACGGAACTCACACCGTTCTTGTCTACTCGAAGCCACCTTCTGGAAAATGGTCCGACACGAAGCAGTTGGTAGGGTTCCACAAGGTTAATGTTCCCGCCGGCTCCAACCAACCAGTCAAGGTTGGTGTTCATGTCTGTGACCATCTCAGTGTCGTGGACGAGTTTGGGGTTCGAAGGATCCCAATGGGTGACCATGAGCTTCACATCGGTGACCTCAACCATTCCATTTCCGTCCAAACTTCCCAAGAAACCAAGCCTTAACTGCCAAAAAAAAAAACATCATTAAATATCTGTCATCCCAACTGTTGATAGGGATATAGCTGAGTTTTTTCACCTGTCATTTGCAATCTGAGATGCCAACAATAAGTGTCATTCTCAAGTGTATAATACATATAGTATATGGGTGGCGATTTGTAAGAAGGTCCTGTACGGTGTACGTCCATGGAAAAAGAAAACATTTTTCGTGGACGGCGTTGATGGTATGTAGGTGAAGCCAAGTCAGAGTTTGTGTTTTTTACTGCTGCAGATGCGAAATAGGGGAGGAAGAGAGGATAAGTTTGTAAGCCAATAATGACTGATATGTAACAAAGTGCATTATATATTGGCAAGTTGATGTAATGGTGAGTGATGAGTATATTGATTGCTTGAAGTTATATATGGTCCACTTCAACTACACAGGCGGTGTTTGCCAAAAGCCAAACATATTAACTAAGGCTTGGTCCTTTTCCAATACCCATTCAACCTATAGCAGCTGGTTCTAATGCAGATGTTTTGAATCTGAATCCGTATAGATGCCAAAAAAAATGCTTCTACAAGAGCCATTCCTAATGAGTTCTAATAACAACACTCAAATCCAAAATAGTCAAAATGATCGTATAAAGAAACAACCATTCACGTGGGCAAGATTTCCAAGTGGCTAAATTTTAAAGGCACAATATAATCAAGCTAAAGTTAGCATTTTTAACATTTTTTAACATAATTACGACAGAGTCTGAATGTCACAAGTAAAAAAAAATACAAATATATTATCAATTCTTACACTAAAACTTGTTATTAGATTTCTGGTTAGTTAAATCTTCTCCTTGTGACCTTACCATGAAGTAATTTCTCCCTAAATTTTGATTAACTATCTCTCATGTGATGATCCCACGTAATTGTCTAAGATGTTGAAAATAACCACTATTTTCCCGAATGGGCTGTTTTTTATTCAAGCGTCCCATTGGCTTCTTGAGTAATCTTCTCCCCTTTTATGGGATGTTGTTGTCCTCTCTCTCTCTCTCTCTCTCTCTCTCTCTCTCTCTCTCTCTCTCTCTCTCTCTCTGTCTGGCTTTGGATGCTCAATTATTTGATGGCTACGTTAGATGAGAGGAACGTAAGTGAAGATAAGGTTTTATGGTGCCAACGTGCCCAATTGGCACTACTAGGCTCATGGGGCTCCAGCTAATTCAACTAACTACGTATCTTCAAGAGTTTTAAAATCTTTTCATTACAATAAGTGAACTGATGCATTCGATTCAGGCCAAAATATCTCGAGATACTTTTTTTTTTTTGGGCAAAAACTTCATTATAATTTATTTCTAATTAATTAAGATGATGGAATTATATTATATATAAAAAAACAGTTTTGGCATATTCTTTCCGTTTTTAATTTAAAAGCGAGAGAGAGAAAGAGCCCTGGCTCTGTTTTTAGTGTCGGTCATCTTCTTCGCCTGTGGCAGCCGCTAAATGCAGGTGGGCCATGTGTTCTTCATTGGTTTTTTTAGAAATTTATTTTTAAGTCCCAAATAAATAAGTTATTTAATGAATGGTCTCATGGATAAAAATATTTAATGAGATATCTTATTGATAATATGTAGTATTATCAACACAGCGCATAATGTTGTCAATATAAGGATCACATTTTGTCAATTGGACCCCTCATTAAATATTTTCTTCCATGGGATCATTCTTTAAATAATTTGTTTATTTGGAACTTAAGACTAAATTTCTTTTTCTTTATTTCAACCTTGTAATTATTACATGAATAAAATATAACAATAAATCTGTGAATGATACGATATGATCAGGACATTCTCTAGATTGGTTTTTTGGACGAATCAATAATTTTTTTCTAAAAATAAAATAAATATGAAAATGTGTAAGGAGTTATATTATTGGTACGGATAGAGGGAATCCCGTGATGGGGCTACATGGAGTACATATACATGACATGATTCAGCAATGATTCGGGGGTGCTCATGTAAATATATGAACTTCATGTGGGCAAAATCCCAATGCCACACGCAAAACACATGCTCCACCTGCAGCATGGCATCATCCCATGCTGCACCTAAATAATTAAAATAGAATTATCATGGCAGAACTGCGGATAAATCCCCAGTTGAAAAATTAATCGTAAAATGAAATCTTCTATATATATATATAATTGAAGTTTCATAATATGCAACCGAACTTTCACGTCATGTACAACTAAACTTTCACATACGTAAATGAACTTCTATATGTTCAATTGAGCATGTCTCATTCTTTAATTAATTGTCTAGACTTTACCCAAAATAAATGGATGTGGATTGTGAAAGATAGAGTTGTGAAGTTGGATATGGATGAGTTGTGCATGTTTGGAAATCCACTGGTACAATGATTTTACACAAGTTGAAGCAACCACGTGAGAGGAGTTTTATCTCAACTTATATGCAATGGGTCACAACATGCTTCCCAGACAAGCACGCACATCAATATACTCATAGTATGATAATATAAAAACCTCAACATTGGTGAAATTTTGTGAGTTTAATTCTATCTGTAACGTTACACCACCCGTGTTTGTTGTTTTAATTAAAACAAAAGTGCAGGGCATTGAATTTTCAGGGTATGGTTTCAATTTTGGTAACAAGTCATCAGAAAATAGGGGATATTTTAGAAAAATAACTGTCATAACTAACCAAATTAACTTTTCGTATTTATAAATTAATGATTTTGCACTTACATTAAGCCCTTAAGGGTATGAGATGGTATATTAGAAAAAGACCAAGGAAGGAGGGAAGGGGCGCTTGCAAGTGTCGGTAAGGAGGATGATTGGCATGTGTGAGGATGTACGGTGCAGGCTAAGCCAATGACCAACCGATGTTGATATTCTAACGGCTCTCTCCCTCTCTCCTCCAATCCCAACTCTTTCTTCTTCCCCCTTTACCCCTCCTCTCTCTCCTTTTTTTTTGTTTATTTCAATAATTCATCAATTCTACTCTCATTTTTCAATTTCTTCTTCTGCCCACTTACAAACAAAAATTCTTTACAAAATAATAATAATTATAATAACAAGTAAAGGTAGAATTAGAGAAATCTGCTATCCATTACAAATCTTCCACCTAACTCCTACAATGTTTGCAAGATAGGATTTTTTTTGGGTTTGATAATGCCCCCTCTTAATTATTTACCATACTTATTAATGCAATGCAAGTCTCTTTCCATTTCTCAACAGCTACTTAATGCTTTCACATTCTTGTCTTACCCTCTCACTCAACCTTTCTTCCTCCTCCTCCTCCTCCTTTCTTTCACTTTCTCCCTCTTTCTCTGCATCTCAGATTCCTTCCTCTAACTCCAAGGTAACTAATCAAGATCCTTTCTTTATGCTGCCTCTCTTTTTCCTTATCTTTTCTGGGTTCTCGAATCTCTGTCTTTCATTATAAAAAAAGTGTTCACTTCCTCATACTGTTTATTCCTTCCTTCATTGGCACTGATCTCTTCTGTTCTGTTCTGCTCTGCTCTGCTCTGATTTGCTCTGTTCTTTCTGAGATTTTTAATTCCATCTCGCTGCTTCTTTTTTCTCATCTATTTCCAAGGTTGTCTTTGTGGGATATCTTGTGGTTGCAGAATTGAATATTAGGTTAGATTTCTCAGCTTTTTGTTGCTTCCACAGGTAACTCTGAGATGGCAGATTACAACAGGGACGAGTATTTTGCTTCCCAGGACCTTGAGGTACCTCCCCCCACAATGTTCTCTCTGATCTTTCTTTATTTATTCTCATTCTCTTAATACGCACATTCTCTAGATGGGAAACATTACCCAGAAGAAAGAAATAATCTTAGGCATTCAAATGAGGGTCAAATAATACATCTCTCTCACTTGAGCATCTCTGAGAACAATAAGATTCATATAACTTTAATCAAATTAAAAGGGAAAAAAGTTCATGTTACATGTTCTTGGTATATAATCACCAAAAAATTGTTATCACCGACGGAATGTGGGGATTGGGAACAGAAAGTTCCAATTCTCAGAAGAAAAGGAAAGTTTGGTTTTGTTTGGTGTGGCAATGCAGGGCTGCCACACGTTTCTAGATTTTTTTTTGGGAGGTCAAGTTTATAGGGATGTGGATGTAATTTGGTATTATAGTTTTATTTTAATCTTCCTAATTCCATCATGACTTTGTTTCCTCAAGCAAATGGGTGCTGCAGGGAATATTAAATAAATGGAGTCATTTGAATGACTGTATTATTTTATAAAGTACGGTTTTTTTTTACCTTTTTCAAAGGGTAAGTGATTACTAATACCAACCAAGTTAATTGAAAAATTATTGTCATATATGGTCCAATTCTTGGAATTAGTCAGATGCAAACATTTGATTACGATTAAGAAGAATTCCAACAAAAAGAATGGAATAAATAAAAGAAGAGCCCACCAATAATGTTGGAATTGACTTGGTCTAATTCCATGGACCAGGTCCAGAAATTAATTTTGAATTGTCCAACTTCAAAAAAAAAAAAGAATCATTAATTAATTTTGATAAATAACTTTTATAATTTTATTGAATTAATGCATTTTTGTTTTCTGGGTGCAATCAATATATCTATTTTGGTGGTGGCCGAATGACAGGAAACGTCCACCGGAAACAAATACGGTGGCCTTACTCCCAAGAAGAAACCTTTAATTTCCAAGGTAAGCCCAATAGTACCATAGAGAGGTCCCGTGCCATGCACGTGACGCAAGCATTTATAATATTTAACATTCTAAAATAAATTTAGATACATGAAGTGTTTGACAAAGTTTTTGAAAACCCAAACGTATATTTAACAGTGTTTTTCTGTAAAATTAGATAATTTTTTTCACACATTTATCTCGTAAATAGTAATAGCACTTCTTCGCTACTTTTTTAAACGGATCCATATACTGATTACAAAATGCTGTGGGGTTGAAGGATCACGAACGAGCATTCTTTGACTCAGCAGACTGGGCTTTATGCAAGGTTAGTCAAATCCTTGGTCAAACTCAAATTCCTACTTTTATTTTTTTAATTTAATTTGTTTGGCGTATGAAACTTGAATGACTTTAAATTTTTTTTTTTAAAAAAAAGCAGCAAGGTGCTGGTGTGAATAAAAAAACCACAGCAGCCATAGAGACGTTGCGACCAAAGCTACAGGTTTGAATTTTGAACCTACCTAATGACTTATTAGCGCTTGTTAGGTTTTTTTACCGAAATCTAGATTTAGTTTCAAAATTTAGGTTTTGTCCAAATACTAATATTTTTAGAAAAACTATTTTGGCTACAAAATCTCATTTTGAAAAGTTATTTTCTTGTCAAATCACACATACTCCTAATAAATTTTCTCTTTCATCTTTTCCACATACTTTTGCATTGGATTCCGTAAAAGCCAATAACTTTCCCAATACAATTACTTTTCAAAACTTAAATTTTACTTTAAAATCCGTAAAAGCTATTCCTTAAAATATAAATTTTACCTCAAAATCGGTAAAAGATATTCTCAAGATGATTTCTAAACTATCGCTTAGTCAGTCTCTTTTTTTCTTTTATTTTTTTTTTGTTATTGCTTCTTCGCTTAAGTTCAACGCGTGTGTGTGTGTTTGGAATTTCGCAGAGAACCCCACACCAGCGGCTTCCTCCAAGAAGACCAGCATGTACATCTGGCTCAGATAATCTGGTGATCTAATTCATTCCATTTTATTATTTGAAGTGAACAAATAATTAAGAGAGTTGAAAAAAAAATTCCTAATTATGTGTTTTGTGATTATCAGGTGGAGTAGAGAGAGGAGTTTGGTGAATGCAGCTGATGACGTGGCTAATCTCTGTTCAATTTTTTTTTTTTGAAAAAATGAAATCATGTGTACATTTGCCATTGGGGCTCCCATGCTTTCGATCATTACTGGTTTCAATAAACTCCATCCCTTTCTCTTAATCTTTGTGGCTCCTATCTTAATCACTTCATTAAGCTGCCAGAAGAATATGGGCCGATAATACAACTATCAAGTTGAGAAGGAAAAAGGCCGGCCCACACAAATCCTCTCGGCCCATAAATCACAGTTTGTCCAAAAACATAAATTAGAACCCGATCGTCCTCCGTCGGATCAACTGACAAATCAATTGGATTAGTACTTTCACGTAAAAGGAGAAGGTACGATCATGAGAAATGCCACTCACGGCTCTTGAGGAGGCATCTCCTTATCCTCTCCTTTATTACACCGTCGTTGCACTCATTTCTCAAGTCCTTTCATCACTATCCCATTATTATTAAAGAAATAATCAAAATTTTTAAAGAAATGTTGGTCTTACATCACATCACCCCATTATCCAATGTCACTTATAATGTCTTCATTACTATCTTTCCTAGAATGATCCTACAACCGCTTCCAAGTCTTTACCCAACGTTTTGGTTTTTATCCTAGTACATCCCCCAATTTTTTAAATAGCAACAAAGTTAACAATAAATATCTCTCTACTAGGAACAAGTCAAAAATAATAAACATCTACGAGGATTAAGTGGCCAGGAATGTCCTGTAATTATCTCTACCTAGTACCGCCTTTTGTCATACCTGCTACATTCTTTCTACTAGAATAATGACAAAAGTTTGCCTTCAAACTCGAAGTCATTTTCACTAATTTATCTGTCACTACGTTGTTCTCCCTCATAATTACTCCAATTTAGAGAGCATTTGATGGCCTCGTGCAATATCTTTAAAAGAATGACTACTAGTACAACCCTGAGCTACTAGGTTAATAATAGCATCAATGTAATCACTGTTAATTATATCATGGTTATAACCACTACTCAAGCATGCATAATTGTAACCCATGGATGATGGCAATGATTTCTGCAACTACTAGAGAACTATGGTCAACTTAAAACTAAAGCCGCCTATCCGAATGATCCCACCGCAGCCATTTCACTCTGAGTCAAGAACTATACCATCAACTTCTAGCTAGATAACATCTCGCCTTCCATTGATATCCTCCTCGAGCTTGACTTGTTGACCTGTGTAAAATTTATCCTCACAGGCTCGGTAGGTTGTAGATAGAGAGGCCTTTGCCGTGAGGCTGTTGTTAAACTACTCAGGAGTGCACTTCACCCTCCCACGTCACATTTAGTTCAAATTCAGATCATTCTAACAAATGATTTTTTTAATATGCATATTTTCACTAATTTTCTGGAAAAAAAACTATTTGCATTGACATGTGTCGCAAATATTTCACTTAAACCCACTCCCGTACTTGTGTTATTACTGTGACAGCGCATTAATAAAAAAATTTACGTTTAACCAGAACATTAAAAATGTGCATGCCACGTGTGACCAACCTAAATTGCATATAGTATGTAGTTTCTTGAAAGGCTCCTTTTTTTTTTGTGCGACAAAAACATTTTATATTTAAGGAAGTTAATTACGCGATTGAAGAAGGCAGTGGATGTCTGGCAAAAAAGAAATAAGAAGAAGGCAGTGGATGAGATTTGTTGGTTATTCTGGATCAGAAGATAAGGTCTATCTTATTTTTGGTACGTGGTTGATATCTAACAATTTATACTGTCGCTTTGGATTTGTGAGGTTTATAACCCATTGTTTGGCACCAGAGGGCGGTTGAAAAAATTTAGGATCTTTTGTCATGAATAGAAATACTCAAGCTTGAGTGATTGAGTTCGGTAAAAGGGATTAATTTATTATAATGTAATGAAATAATGTTTAAATATTTGTTAGTAAATGTGCTCTATATTTAGTATTTGATAATAACTTGAATATGATTGTCTCCATAATGAGGAAATGTGTTTAGCAAAAAAAAATGTTGATAATATATTTGCTTGTCTACCTGTCTTCGAGCTATTTTAAAGACAACACTTTCTTTAGATTTTATTCGTTACCACCAAAAAATTTTCTATAGGATGTAATGAAGATCCTTAAACATAAATTGCACTCTTAACACTCAAACCAAGTCAATAATGATTTTTACGAAGTAATAATTTTACTTTATTTGTATGTTCACTCAAAAGAAAAGATAATGAATTTGATTTTATTGAATATTTAAAATGTCTCTAAATAAGATAATGAGAAAGATATTTATAGAGTATAGAAAGATCTTAAAGTAGTATCCATTTTTTTTGATAAAAAATGTAGTATCCACTGAAACAACACTTCTTTTATAAAAAGTCACAATAGTACACAACAACAGTAACTATTACGTGAAGAGTTACCCATTTAAAATGATACGTGAGGTTTATTAAAAATAGCATAGCATTTAACCAAGTGGTATTTATTTAGTTATAACCCTTATACAATCCTTCATGCAAATTATTTAAAAGAGACGACTTTTGAGGAGTCACATGTTTTTATTTTAATTAGGTTGTTAATTAGGTCTTGTTATTTCATTTGTCCTGCACATCGTTCGCTTCTGCTATCCCCAGGAAAGAAAAAAATCAGGATCAGGCGCTTCTTATCGAATTGAATCATCATCTCTATTCTCCAGTTAACTTGGCACAATTATGGTAATCAAGCTCAAAGATTGTGTTTTTACTTTTTATTACGATACAGAGACACAACACAACATCATGTTCACTTTCATCAGAAACATGAAGTAAACATATATACATGGTCATTTAATAACCTGCATAAACACGTAGAGTCGTACAGACTATGAATTGATGATAATACTATCAATTAGGACATTGGAATTCAAGGGATGATTTTCATTTGCCTGAGCCTTGCCACCCACATCCTCACACTCTTGAAGGTATCGGCGAATCCCAGGAATCCATACTCTTTACTCTTGTTCATGCTCGACACATGCTGGAATTTGAAATTCGCCACCACTTTTAACGGCGGATAACAGGCTATCTCCTCCAGCTTCGTCCTGATAAGCCCATGCCTCTCCACTATCTCATCCCACACAGGACCTTTCTTCCTCATCATCTCTACTATATCAAACTCTTCTTCTTTATTGTATTCCACGTACTCAACATTGAACTCCTCGCTCAGCACCTTCCACATCTTCTTCCACGTAAAGAAATCACCGTTCGTGCAGTTAAACGCTTCGTTTTTGGCCTTCGGAGTTACCGCTGCCCACACGTGCTGCTCCGCAAGAACCCCGGCGTCCGTCATGTCACAGAAATGCTCCCACGTGTACCTGCTCCCCGGGTACCGGAAAGGCAAACCTTCGTGGCGGCAGACCGCGGCGTAAGCCGCCAGCGTAAGTAGCCCGTTGTGTGTGCCCCTTGTCGACGCGCCTATGATGATGGAGGAACGGTGGACGGAGTAGGTGAGGGACGGCGTGTAGGAGGCGACGAGGTCTTCCAGCGAGTAGTAGAAGTTCGGGTTGTTGGGATTTGCTTAAAATTAGTTGGTCTATTTTTTAGGAAGTTTAGCCGTTAAATTCCATTTTTTTAGGAACACGTAGCTAGTTGATTTATTCAAAGTAGTTGGAGTAATGAACTCCGCTTTTTTCTCTTTTCAGTTGTGTTCTACGGCTTTATAAAGCCATTTTC
>JANTPZ010090216.1:0-33080 GCA_025593235.1 Vachellia pachyceras | reverse complement strand
ACAGAGTAAGTTGAAAAATGAGATAAGGCTGGAGATTGGACCACTGATTATAATGTTATTTTTTTAAAATACAAGTGATCAAAACTGGTGTCTAATTCTCATTAGTTGGTTTTACGATTAAAATTGAGTATAAGGGGAAAAAAATTAAATACATTTTAGATAAAGATTACTTTATCATTATCACCAAGTTTATTTTAATCGTACAAATAAAACTGTAATGTCATGAAAGCCATCATCTTGTTGGCCTAAAAGCTGATTGATTTACACGTTTGGGGATTAACTCAAAAAGTGTATCTTGAGATGTATCCAAGAGAGATTTTTCACTATTCCTGCTACATACATTCAACTGCATGAATTTGACCAACTGTTGGTCACTTTAATCACATTCACTTTACACTTGGAGTAAAAAAAAAAAAATTCTTTTAAGATTTTCAATTGGTTGATATAATCTTTGGTCCTTTTAATTTACCTTTTTTTTTTCATTTTGTTCCATCGAGTTTTAAATAAGTGGTTTTGGTCTCTCTATGATCAAAATGGTCCAGATTTTTATTAAGTTTTATAATCAATATTTTAGATAAAATGAAATTCGAAGGATTAAAACTATTAATTTCAAACTTGAGGAGCTAAAATCAAAATAAGAGAAAACTTAATGGATTAAAGATTATATCAAACCTATTAAATTACTTGATACACACATATATTTGATAACCTAATAATTAACTTTTAGGTTTTGTGTATTTACAATTATGTTCAATCTGATAATTGAGTGAGAATACTCTAATATCATGCAAAAGTTTTTGTATTTGGGGGGGGGGGGGCAAAAGCTAAAGTGAGACTTTTCTCTTGAAATTGAAAGTTTCTCTAATTAAATGGTTGTACAGTGCCTTTCCTTTTATAATTATGTTATATCTAATCCTATTTCAAGTAATATTTAAGTATTGTGAATTTGTAATAGTTTGTGTAGTGAATTTTGATATATTATTTTTTATAAAAAAAATATATGTGAAAAACAAAGCAAATGTCTATGTACTCTTTATTTCATCATTTTCATTTCAAAAACATTTTCATTAATCAAAGCAGTACAAATTATTTGTATTACATGAAGATAGAAGAGGTGAAAATTAATAATTTAAAACAAGGACTATAATTTTGCAATTAGACATTTTTTATTGTTTTTTAATATTAACAACAAGTCTTATGCTTTAACAATAAACAAATTTTTGAATAATTCTAAAAATAAACATGACTCATAAATAATATAGTTTTTAATATATAATTTGGAAAATATTCTCGAAAGTTAAGTTAATTTTTTTTTAATAAAAAATGATGTAACTATATTTAAAATATTGAAAGTATGAAAGAAGATGACATAGTAAGACAAGGACTAATACAGCGTCGTTTTGTAAGCGTGTAAACTCTTACCAGTATTACCGGTAAGGGTAAACGGATCGAAAGTGACCCCTCAATACACGCCACCTATGCATACAAAAGCCTCCGTGAACAATGAAGCACCTGATTTCCGCCTCTCGTTTTCATCGTAGCTCCCTCACCAATATTATATCGACACGTGTCCTCAATTATTGGACATTACTTTTCTTTCGTCAACCATCGTTTTCTTTCTTAATGAATATATATATATATATATATATGATGTATCAAACCCTCCTCTGCGCCGTACTTTATTGAAAGTAAAACATAGAAAATTCATGCACCACAAAAAATAATGATACTTTTTATTAGGCTTTTGAAAAAAAAATCGTTTCAAAAAGTAAGTTATATTAGGCTTTTAATGTTATTTGTTATAAATCTATATCATATTTTGACCAAGAAAAAAATCTATATCATTTATTAATAATCATATTATTGATTTTATACTTTTTTAAGATTTTAGAATTAACTATTTCTGAATAGAAGTATGTTGTAAATATTTGGTCTAGTTTAAGTAATTGTTTTAATACGTTTGATTGATTAAAGATATTTCTTTTTTTTTAATTTTGATGAATAATTTACCTACTTTTATTGAATTTTACTGAGAATTACATGAATTTTTATTTATTTTCAAAGCTTATATAAATTTTCTTTAAATTTCAATTCTTTGGTTGGAGGGAGGGGATGAGAGATTATAATAGATTTGATTTTTTAAAAATAAAGAAATGGAGTTCATTTTTTTTAATAATTTCCATTTCTTTTCTCTCACATATTTTTATTGAATTTTTATAACTCTACTTATTGATTTTTTTTTAAAATGAAATTCATTAGAATATTATCCCATTTTCCTTTCCATCCCCGCAAAAACCAAAATGTGGACAAAGTCATCGGACAATTTTTATTTTTAAAATTATACTTTAATTTTGTCTAAAATATTTCCTACACTATATTTTGTCAATTTATAAAATGTTCATAAACTTTTCTCAAAAAAGCTAAAATTAAAATCAACCTAATATATTTTTTAACCTTGAGGCGAGGTTTCCATGTCATTTTAGCAATACTAGAGAAGAGATCTTTTCAAGTGTTTTAATTTTTAAAATATATCCATAGACATTATTTAAAAATAAAAAAGCCTATGCATTTTAAATAAAATTTAAGAAACATTTTCATAATTTATAATTTTAAAATATATGAAATCCAATTGTAATTTTATGTGCAGCTTATTTTTGTCAGTAATATATGTAAACACTTTGATTTTAATTAAATATGAAATTAGGAGTACAAGAATGTGATGCCGATTGAAATGAAATGAATATGATGCATTCACCATACAAACAAATATATTCTTCTATTTTATTAAAAGTGACCATCATAAATTATTGAAGCATTAATGGTGGTTGTTGGTGAGGGGCCAAAGGAATATGAATAATGATGTAAAATAAAACTTAATATTTCTCAAGTTTAAAGTTAATCTTATATATATACACAATACAATATTTATCAATACACACACTACCAAAAGTTTTAACAAAATTACATGTAATTTACAAGACTAGAAAATAAGAAAATGCAAGTTTTTTAAGTGAAAAAAGCTACATTTATGCAATTTTTTTTGCATTAATCTGATTTTAATATAAATAATAATTAAGTTCCAAGACATGCACTTAAAAAGCAACTTTACTTTGATAAAAGAAGCTACTTTACAACTTGACTTAATAATTTAATTTGATTGGATCATTATTATAATGAGCTCAATGCATAAAATCTTTACCTATCCATGTAATACAAGAAATTGACATTAGCCTGTTAAGTGTAAAACATGATTTAGGCTATGCTCAACTTAACTTTGATTCCATATCTAAAACATGATATGTTGTAAATAAATTTTTCTTAACTTTGTATTAGGCTTTTATAATTTGCATTGGTTTTCATAATCTTCTTAGAAGCCAAAAAATATTCTGTATCATTTTACTTTGTTTAAATAAATTTGTCTTTTATGGAAAAACACTAGTATTATTTAGTTGGTCAAATGAGCCTTAAATAATCATATTAATTTACAATCATTATTAAATAACACTACTTTGATTCTAATTTTAAATAACTAATTTATAAATATTAAATAAATTAGTAAAACTACTTATTTATAAAAAAATGTGTATTTATTTAACCCTTTTATCATTTGCATTGTCCTTGTGAATGAAAAGAGTTAAAGGTGCTTTTCAGATAGAATTGTCAATTGTCAATGGCAAAGACAATATATAAGAAGCTTCCTCTCACTTCAAGCCATGAATTCACAGTCTGCTTCTTTGTTCCTTATATTTGGAAGTATTAAATTAGTCATGTATGAGTCTAATAATAATAATTATTATTATTATCATATCCTCTTATGAGAGTGATATTAATTTAATTTTAATTATACTCATATTTGAACACTCTAATGCTATTAAAATATGGATAATATATTAAAAAATAAAAAAGTGCATAAAATCTAAGAGAAGCTTCAATGATCAAAGCGTGTAAATAGTGTAACTCCAAAAATGTTGCATATATTGATATTGATTGACATTGTTAAAAATGTACAATACCTGGATTTTTTTTCTTGAGTGATAACATTTTAAATATTTGTAAACATGTAAATAAATTATATGGAGCTCAGAACAAGCCATACTAGTTATGACGTGTTAATAATTTGATTTTTTTAAAATTTTTATATTTTATTTTGATCTTAATATTGATTATTTGAAATAAAATGTAATAATGTGATTTTTTAACAAAAAAGTTTAATAATGTGATTGATTATATTACTTGGGTTGTAAAATTGAGAACAATGATTAGTTTTATGAAGAGATAAGGGTTACACGTCACATTATGATTATCATTATTGTTCTATTCATAAAAAATCCCTCCAATCATTGATCTTTTGTCTTGATTTCAAGTACAAATAATAATTATTTAAAAATTTATTTATGAAAACACATGAATGCATTAACCAGTTGTACAATTAGAAAATTTCATTTTTTTCAGAAGTCATATTGAATTTTGACTAATTCAACGGTGAATCCGTTTGTGAAAGCGGTGTAGAAGCGCTTTTTACAGTTCACGAGGTAAATATGTAAATGAAATTATTTCGATTTACAGAAAAATACTGTTGAATATGTGTTTATGGAGCTGAACACTTTCCCAAATATGCACAATATTTCCTAATATGTAAATACATCTAGAATTCTTCAATTGTCAAGATCATACATCTAACTATTCAAAAATGAAGAAAAATTATTGGCATGTCTATATCATTAATTAATTCTGAAGAATTTTCTTATTTGATTTGGAAATTGAAGAATTCAGCAAAATTATTAATTTATATTATTGAGTTCATGACTCCAATTATTTGGGCTTTGAAGATGCTTATAAAAAGAGAATTCACAAGTCTTGTCGGCCCATGAATAGGTTTGCTGAAATTTAGAAAGAACCTAACATCTCTTCACACATATCATAGAAGATTCTTAAATAATGCAGGTGGTTGACGGCCACTTCCTCCATTTTTATTTATCAATTTTACTTTATAATATAAATAATTTTAACTAAGATTTGACTTGATAATATAAATCATTTTAAGTAATTCATCGTAAATAAGTAGTAGCTAACTTATTAAATTTATTTAAAAGTTGAAAATTATCTCCGACTTTGTTCATGTTAAATGAGCTTTTGAGAAGGAGAGAAAAATAAAATGAGTCACATTTAAATATTAATTTGTATGGGTAAGATTGACAAGTAGTTCAACTAACTTATGTCCCTGTTTGTCATAATGTTAGAAAATATGTTCACACAAGTTGAGATAAGATTTATATTTACATACTTACCTTGTAGATTGTAAATTACGTTAGAAAAGTAGTTTTTACCTCCAATCCAAATAGATATGGTGGAAACTACTTTTCTAATTTCAACACTATCTCAAACTGACCAAATCATAAATATAAAAATTAGACAAAATGTTTACTTGGTGCTAAAGTTAAGACATCAATCACTTTATCTCACAGGTTTATTATTTTCCCCCTAAAAGTATCTTTTATCTCATGGCACATATCAAAAGGGTTACTATCAAGGGATAAGGCCGATGCACATGATTAAATTGGATGTTTTAAATAATTCAACACTCATTTGTTATATATAACTAATTTGATTAATTTTTTTAATACATGTAAATTAGTTGTATATCTCTTATATTAAGAATAGGATAGAGTATATAATAATTATTACATTCGACCTAAATATAAGTTCTATTTGTAGAGCAATTTGGATTATAAACTAGATCTTATGTTTAGATGTAGTATATTTTAAGTTTTGCTTTTCATTCTGTTCCACACTATTTTAATTTTAATTACCTTCAACAGAAATATTATTGAAAACAAATAATAAGTACATATTGAAATTTGAAATAGGACTTATATTTTAGAACAAAATAACAATTTAAATCAGGACAACTAAAATAGTAACCAATGAAGTAAAAGGAAAAAAAACACTTGAAGGGCCTTGAAAGTATTAATCAATGAGATGACGTGCGTCAGCCCCAACAATATTCCAGTTCTGTGGAAAGTGGATAACCTAAAAAGCCATGTGTACCCTAAACGCCCTAACAGAGAAGATCAAAATATGTGCAGTATAAAGAATGAAAGTGCTTCATTACGATTAAGTGGATAGTTAAATGAATCTAAAAATATATATAATAATATATAAATTAAAAATGTACAAGGGGCTCAGTGATATCTTATAACAATATGTACATGGATTGAAATTCTATGAAACAAGGAATCTAATTATATGAACTCAAATGATGTGCTGCCACCATGTCAACTTAGAGGCTGGAAATATGATCAGTACCAATATCGCATGATAAACCATTGGTTTCAAGTTGATATGCAACAGATTCAGCCAACTCGACTGCATCTGAAACCCTAAGCCTTGTTCCTTGTTGCCCAACAACAGTGGCTGCAACATTGGCTGCTATTTTCCCTATTCTTTTCACATCTGATATCCCTCTCAGAATACCATACATGATGCCTGAAGCATATGCATCTCCTGCACCACAAGTGTCCACTGGAATGCACGGGGAAGGAGGAATATATACAGTCTCTCCTTTCATGCCTATGTATGAGCCTCTAGGACCATCAGTGACTGACACTAGGGGAACAAAGAAGCTCAAGAACCTCGTAGCCGAATCAGTGCTTTCATTTGCATCAAAATTGCAGAGCGCTCTGGCTTCATCACTGTTTGCAAAGATGATGTCTGCATAGTTCTCAATGATTTCCCTGACAAATGAAAGACATATGCAAACGTTAGTAAGTTCAGCATGAAAGACTTGGATATCATGTCAATGATCAATCCATCTCAAAACTGGAACTACTATATCTAATGAGGTTGTATCTATAATCATTAATAGCACCCACATACCATATATTGAAAAACTTGGAAACTTCAGACATTATTTGAGAGATGGGGGAATTGGTTTATTTGGTTCAGAGAGGAATGGAGAAAATTTCAACTTTCCATTCAAAAGAACTTGATTAACCCTGATCAGACCAGACCTCAAATAAAGCACTCAAAGGATAAAATTGCAGCAGAATTCTCCATTTCATTTGAACAAGTTCTCATAAGAAAAAGACTAAAGGCATAAGATTAAAGAGGTTTATTTGGTTGAATTCAACTAACAAATTATATTTGCCATCAGGTACATTCACTTTTATAGAAGGGGTTGATCTATAAAACTGTTGCTCACTCTTTACAATTTAGAAACAAATGCCAAAACTTTAAAGAGGTAATGTACTGAAACATTAATGATGGATTTTCAAGACAGTTCACCATGGTGAGATACTGAACATGAACAGAGAGTGTAGACCAAAAATTTACAATGTTGCGTGGTATTGTAACATTTTCAGCTAAGATACCACATAGAATGTCCCTGCCTTGACTTTCTAGACCAAAGCAAACTTAATAGAATCAACACTACATATAATTTGATGTGATAACTGATAATGAATAAACCATTTTATGAAAGTAAAGTAACAATCTTACCAGAAATCGTCAAAGTGTCTCTCGATACAAGAGATATCTGAAGCTGTTATTGCAACCAAGGCACCGCTCCTGTGAGCTTCCTCACATGCTTTTGTTATTGTTCTGATTGTATCGGGGAGTTCAAATAGGTACCCTTCAACTACAAGTATGTTGGTCTTGGGAATTACGTTGGCCAAGGTTGTGTCATAATTAATTGTTGAAGATGTTCCCTGACATAAGCATAATAAAAAAGTGAGGATAGAATCATTTTTAAAGGTAATTGCAATAATGAAGGCGTCAAAGATTCCCTTGAACTGTGGACATACAAACGTACTGGAGATGAAGCTTTTTAATATGACCGGTTTGAATAATCCTTACGGTCCCATGACTATGACAACATTCCAATATCTAGATGTAGGATATACTTGAATTGAGGAGAACGGAGAGTAAAGAAATGGAAGGGGAATTTAAGGATATTTTCATTTTCATTTTGATCTTTATATAAATGAACATCCTCCCCCCTTTATTAATCTATTAATGCAAACACATTCTAAGGGGGCAAAATAAGATTTAAATGTTAACGTAAAAAATGCATAAACTAATACACTCTTCCCTTCATGTCCCTCCCCACAGCCCAAACATACCCCTATAAAGACATATATGATGGAGGATTGTGTAAGGCTGTAAATGAACCGAGCTGTTTGTGCGCAGTTAGATTCAGCTCAGATAAAAGTTAGTTCAGATTAGGTCCGAAGAAAATATTTATCTTATTCAACAATGTCGTGCGGAGAGGGAACTCTGCTTTTGATAAATACAAGTCCACTACTCAAGCCATAACGATATGGAAAATAGTTAATGCTAAATTTTTCATGCAATCAGGTATTAAAAGCGAGTGACAAAAAAGAAAATGGCTGTATATGAAGCTCAAATCTCATCGTTATACTAATTCAAATGACACAAAAATTGCAACAAGGAAGTGACACCAAACCTGATATGCAAGCATTGTGCGCTGGGCATCTGGAGTGGTGAGAACAATAACTGTTCCAGTTGTCCCACCTGCAATAGGTGCAGAAAGAAACTGCACATTTGCTCGACGTAACTTTTCCCTATAGAATTATTGGAATAATTTAAAAGTGAATTAAATTATTGAACTTTGCTTTTAGAAAAATAAATAATTTAAAATCAATTACTTGCTAAAAAGTACACCAAATGAAGACAGTTCTAGAAGAAAGGAAAATATATCATGTCGCATATAATAATGTAGTGCCAAAAATTTTACTGCATGTAGTAGCAATAAATAACAACTCAAGATATGTGCCTGGTGAGTATTAGGTTAGCTGTCAAAGACATTTCATGCATATTCTTTTCTGAAAACAAACATACGACTCAAAGGGGGGGTCGCGGACTGCAAAAGCACCTGTTTACAAATTCCTTAGACCAAACAAGAAGACCAATGGAAATGGAAATGAACATATAAACACGTTTAGTTCTTTCTTATCAAGTTGATTTCCACTATGACTTATGTTAATGAAATATCACTCTAGAAGATGTTAAAAGAACAACTCCACAACAAGTCTTATTTGGCAGCATTTCAATATTTGTTTTATTACTGTTTACGATATTTTTTGAACTAGTTTTTTATTCCAGAAGATGTTATTTTATTTTCATATATTTATGTTATAATAGGATAGTTTGTACTTATATTTTATGTCCATTATGTTCTTAGACTCAATAGGATAAGGCTTGTTGTTGTTGTATTAGTTTCTTGGGCTTTCAAGATTATTTTCTTCAAGCCTTTATACTGGTCAAGTGAGTTTTAGTTTAAAATGTGTGTCAGCCATTTCCCTGGGGTTTGGTATACTGTAACCTAGCACTCTAACCTGTATTTACTATTTGTACTCAAACCATTCGGCTTTCAGTGATCAGAATAAGAGTATCCTTAAACTCTAAAATTCTTAGTTGGTTAGATTCAGTAATACACGATAGAAGGTTTAAAATAAATCAATCTGAGCAACTTCGGATTATGTAACATCAGTAGCAGTAATTTCTATATACTACACAGAAAATATAGTGCAAATCTTATCAGTATGGAGCAACCTAATGGATGAGAGAAACAATCATCAGACAAAAAAAATGCAAATGAAAGTTTATGACATTTAGAAGAAAACAATCTAAAATGATACTAAAACAGGATCACTTGGATTCTGGGTATCTATGCTGCACATAGATGGAAAATTCACGCATTTAATCCCAAAATGCAAAATAGATGTGTTCAAGGAAGTTCCAAGTGGAACTCTTCTAAATCCTGAATAAGTTCAAACAACTAATAAGAAAAAGTTTGATAACTAAGAAGACTAACCTGTAAAAGCCACCCAATGGATCATTCCCTACACTGCCTGCCATTGCCACATTTATAGAAGGACCTCTGACGTCACGACTGCCAAGCCTTGCCAAGGCAACTAAGCTATTAGACAGAGAGCCACCTGCAGCAGCTTTGTAGCTGCAACCGTCCATAGCCTGCAAAATTTTACCCCTTTCCTCATGGTTCACTACCTTCCGTGTTCCCTTCTCTAACCCCAATTTCTTCAGGAACTCATCATCAACTGTCCCGGAAAAGTCTACCTAAATGAATTACCAAAACCAACACATTTTAGATTCAAACTCTATCACCTGATGAATATATGTCCCTCAAGAAAACATCAAGAGCAACTCATCATATGATACCCAAAAAAAAAAACAAGAAGAAAACTTGAAACCTTCTTTTTTTATACATATATATAATAGCAGGAGGAAAAGCCTCCTGCCAAATTTTTCTGTTTGCTTTTATCTTTCTACACAGTTCATACATTATGGTCCTCTTTCTCTGGGAAGGTAATTGTGTTTGTACAAGGAAAGAAGACAATACCAAAAGGCAAGGATACATCCAACAGTTATTCTATGTGTCTCCTAAACTCCTAATAAAAATTAGACGCTTCATAAGTTCGCTCTTAAGTTCTAAGTAAGCGCCAACTAGAAACAAATGGCTGCCTAGATCCCCTGAACTTAAAGCCAATAAACGGAAATTACCATGGCTTGACCAAGTCCCAAAACATCCCATCTTTCAGGCAAAAGAAAGGACCCAAAAGCACTCTCTTCTTCATCCTCAACACTGCCCCTCTCTTCATTATCATCTTCTTCATCTTGCCCTCCACTCCCATTATCACATTCTCTACCTCCAAACGAGGAAAAAGAAGAACACCTGGAAACGCCGCTTCGTTTAACCTTCATGGAAGCTTTTGAACCAAAATTTGATTTTTCACTGACCCTGTAATGGCAAATAACGAAGCTGGTACTATGGCCACGTGGGAATTGCGGAGGATAAAAATACAGAAAAGAAGGGTGTAAAGAGATAGGTGGGATTGGAGCGTGGAGAAAGCTGGCAATGTGATGAGGCGAAGAAATAGGAATCGAGAGAGACATTCTATTGCTAGAAGGTTCTTTATCCTAAAACCCACAAATTTGCTCGCTGTCTCTCCCCGAAGCTTTTGCTTTTCGTAGGAGAGCTTGTGGGTAATGGAAAATGGAGATGGAACATCCAAAGGCGGGGCATGTCCATGAAATGAAGGTAGAGGCGATAAGGTGTTGACAGATTACCTTTTTACCCTCGATTCGGACAATTACCTGAACCCGGTAGATTCTTGACATAGGATCTGACGAGTAACGACTCTTTCCTTGATTGCCTAGAAGCCTCGTTGGCAGATTTTAATTCAGTTAAATTAATTGGAAAAAAACAATTATTAAATTAATTTTGTAGAAATAGCACACAAAAAATTGATTTTTTAAGATTTGATTTAAAACAAGACATTCTCATATAAAAAATTTCATTTCTGTGGCCACATTTTAAAAAATGGTTCATGAATCTTCTATAGATAGGAAAACAATTAGACATTAATAAAAATAAGGTAATGCAAGTAGCATGCTTAACAAGAGGTGGTCGTCGATGAGGGAGATTTATTTATTTTATTTTTGACTGTAAACCATTTTTGAGTTAATAACATTTAGTGTTATTCAAATAAAATCTCATTGCAATGAAGCATGATTAGAATTAGAATTTTTTCTTGTGCGGTTAAAATTATTTTTCGAATATGATATTTATCTTTTTTTAACATTTATGTTGTATTAAAATATATAAAAGGTGAATATGATTTAAATAATTTTCTAAATCAGCCAATTGGGACTAAAATGTTCTTAAGTTGTCATTTTTTTATTGAATATGATTTAAATAATATGACACTATTTGAGTATGTAAATATTTATCAAACATAAAATCTAATTGTTTGAAGTGTGAATTGCACTACAAATGAGTTTATATTTAACACATCAGGGAGTATATGTATACAACTTTATTGGACTCTTTCTCATTAATTAACATGATAATATGCGTGTTTAAGAAGTAATTCCCAATCATTTTACACACAATCCGATATAAAATTCCTCTCGCATACTTACCTTGTAATCCGTAAAATAGTTCTTCTAACGGATTCCCAAACATGTATAATACCGTCCAACATTCTAAACTTTTACTCATTCTATGTCTTTTATTATTCTCCTACTCCTTGTTTAATAGGCACATGAAATCAGTACATTTTAAACTGAAATCAGTGAAAGAAAACATCTCCTTGAATTAAATGATAATTTGGATCTTTTCTTTTTATTTTTGCTAAGAATATTTTTCTGTTGGAGGCCACTAATCAATGTTATTTTAGATACTGATGAATATTAAATATATACATTTGTTTGGATGGACATTTAAATCTTAATTTAATACTTTGTAAGATGCTAATTACTTTTGTTATATATAATCTGATTGTATTAAATGTTACATCTTATTCAAACAACCAATCTATCTCTTTTGATGTGTAATAAGATTGAAAACAAATTTTTTTTGAATAGAAATCCTGAATACCATTTCAACTAAGTGAAAAGTACAAAAGAAAAGGGTGGGCAAAAACCCTAATCCTCTTCACCCTCAACCCCATTCAAGCAGGGTGGAGGGTCCCAAAAAATACAATAATTTCCTACTAGGTTATGAGCTGATTTGGCAAAATAGTTCGTAGTGGTGTTTTCCTCCCTAGTTACATGAGTTATAACTACTTGCCAGTCCCTATATATGAGAAGTCTAGCCTCTCTAACAATGTCCTCAAACGGGTGTTCTGAAGTGCAACCTCATATCATTAAATTGACAGCTTCAATGGAATCTGACATTACTTCTATTTTACGAATTCCTCTATCACAATATAAATAAAGACAATGTATTATGCCTATCAGTTCTGCAATGGAAGTAGACACCGAAGTGAGTTTGCAACTAAAGCCACACACCCGACTACCATCATCTCCTCGAATAACTCCTCCACATCCACTTATGCCAGAACCTAGCACAGATGCATCGGTCTCCAATCTATTGAATCCGCATCTGTTTCTGGTTCTATTTTGATCATGCCTTTTTGCATTATTATAGAACTCATACCGGGACTTTAGATCTTGGTCTAGACATGCTCAGAATAAGCTGGAGTGAGCATTCGTATAATCATCTGTTCCACTATAGCCAAACAGTTTGTTACATCTATTGACCCATATATCCCAACAAGTATAGCCAAACAGAGTAGCCTATTGGACTTTCTTGGTGAATTGCTTCCGGGCCTCATTACTGAGGTTCCAACGGATCCAATATGCTCCTTGAAGTGATGAGAAAATGTGCCATTTCGAGGGGTGGACAATAGACATCCATCTGTCACGAGAATTTTGGAAGTCTCTCAGGAAGTGCATGGAATCCTCATCCTGCGAACACGCAAAGGGGCATGTCACAGAATCTTCAATTCCTCTATTAACTCTGAGTTGAGCAATATGCACTCTACCATGAGTAAAGAGCCACATAAATGCCTTAATCTTGTTAGGAACCTGTCATCTCCAAATTTTCCTCCATATGCTATCTTCCTGTTGGTGTATACCTGCAAAAAGGAAATGATAAGCAAAGTTAACAGAAAAACGACCGTCAGTGGATGGTTTCCAAATGTATATATCCTCTCCTCTCTCCTCACGGGGTGGGTGAGCAGTCATGACGCACTTAATAGTTTGAGGGTGAAACCAAGCACTTAGCTTTTGTATATCCCAGTCTCCATTCACATCAATATAATCAGCTACCCTTTCCTTCAAGTTAATCCTTTTCTCTGCTCCTGGAACCAACTGGATAAGTGGCTCATTAACTTCTGACCAATTGTCAAGCCAAAAATTAGTTATCCTACCATTGCCCATTTTCACACCTATTCCTCTCCTGAATTTGCTCCACACCTCACATACACTTCGCCAAGTGAGGGAGGATGACTTCTTCCTGATAACTTTTGGCATAACCTGATTACCACATTTATACTTAGCCCTGAGAACTCTGACCCATAACGCCTCCTGATTGTTTACCATATTCCAACAAAGTTTCATAACGAAGGCTTCATTTTGTTTGCGGAGGTCGCGTATCCCCAGTCCACCATTCCTTCTGTCCTTTGCTACAACGTCCCAAGAAACCATATGCACTTTTCTTTCATCTTCATTGCTCCCCCATAAGAAGTCTCTGCTTCTTCTTTCCAGGTCCCTAATTAACCTCCTGGGAAGGAGCATCGTCTGCATGTGGTGGTATGGAAGGGTTGATAAAGCATATTTAATAAGGGTGGCCCTTCTTGCAAGATTAAGGCAATTCCTTTTCCAACCAGCCAGTTTTCTATGAGTTCTCTCAAGGATAGGGTAAAAAGTTACATAGGACGCCCTTTTATGAATTAAGGGGATATCTAAGTATTTGCCCAAATCACCTATCAACCCTACCCCCATTTGTTGACTAAGTTGAACAGCTCTATTAAAGTGAACATTTCTAGAGAGATGAACTTTAGTCTTCATCCTGTTTATACTTTGCCCCGACGCAACACAAAACTTCTCAAGACAATTATGAATGATATCCATTTGGCTGGTTGAAGCTTTACCGAACAAGATGAAGTCATCAGCAAAGAATAAGTGTGAAAGGGGAGGACCTCCTGGGGTCAAACGGATTGGAAGCCAACTGCCCTCAGCAACAACATCTTTAATGATGTGGCTTAATCTCTCCATACAAAGAGCGAAGATATACGAAGAAATAGGGTCACCTTGCCAAATCTCTCTAGATGGGTAGAACTTTCTAGTCTCTTGCCCATTCCGAACTATCTTGAAGGAGGAATAAAAGATATAAGCCATAATAATGTTACACAAATGGTCTTCAATACCCACATTCCGGAGCGTATCTAAGATGAAAGGCCATTCGAGACGATCATAAGCCTTTTCCAAATCCACTTTCATAGCTAACCACCCGGTGCTTCCTTGCTTCAATTTCATAGAATGAATAACTTCCTGCGTGATAATGATGTTATCGCTGCTCTGTCTACCAGCAATGAAGCAACTTTGATGTTCCCCAACTAATCTCCCTATGATGTGCTTGAGTCTGCTGCTACTAATCTTAGTTACCACTTTATAACTAACATTGCATAAGGAGATCGGATGAAAATCCTTAAATGTTTCTGGCTGGTCTGTTTTGGGAATCAAGACTAAGTTGGTGTCATTAATTTCCCTGATTTTTATAGGGTCTTCAAAGTATCTTTAACCATGCGACATAAGGAGGCTCCCACAATATTCCAGTATTCATGATAGAAGAAAGCCTGAATCCCATCTGGTTCTGGAGCTTTAAAGGCTCCCAAATCAAAAATGGCTTATTTGATCTCATTATCCTCCACTATTCCCGCTAAGCAAGCCCTATATGAATCTGTGAGCGGGGGGAAATTATAATGGGTTGTGATAACAGAAGTAGAGGTTATTTCACTGGAGAAAAGATTCTTAAAATAGCGAACTGCCATTTGTTGGAGCTCCCGTTGGTCATAGGTCCATTCGCCCTCCTCATTTTTGAGACCCTCTATCCAGTTCTTCCTTCGACAGAGAATTGCTGTAGTATAAAAGAATTTACTATTCTTATCCCCCCAATTCAACCATTTACATCTTGACTTTTGAAACCAGATAAGTTCTTCTTGTGCTAGAACTCTATTATATTCCTTCCACAACTCTTTCTTAGTTTGCACAAGGTATTGACTATCACGCCTGCTTCTAGATCTCTCCACCCTTCAATTCTTTGCATGATCTTCTTCTTTTTTGTAGAAACGTTCCCCGCTTTACTTTTATTCCAGTCAGTAGCCTCTTTTATGAAAGTATCAATCTGGCCTCTCCAATTCTCCTTGTTCCAAGCTCGCTTAACAACCTCATCAAACCCTTCTTCTAGGAGCCAAGCAGCCTAACAATGGAAATATTGATTCACTCCATTATAAGTTCTATCAGGAGCAATCTTGAGTAAGATGGGGCAATGGTCAGACCCAAACCTTGGGAGGTGATATACTTTTGTCAAAGGGAAAGCTTGATTCCAAGTGGTATTTGTGAAGGTCCAATCTATTTTTTTCTTTTATTAGGCCTCTCTCCCATGTGAATTTGTCCCCTACGCTCTCCACTTCCATTAGCTCAGTTTGCTGAATGCATTCCTCAAATTGCCTCATCGATAAAATATATATTGAAACTATAAATTATAAATTGGAGTTGGAGCTTAAAGACACATTATTGAAATCATAAATTTAGAAGATAAAATATATTGAAATTTTTTATTTCAAAGCAAAGGGAAACTCTAACTAACGAACATTTGGAGTAAGAAGGCAAAGGAGACTTTTACAATCTCAAGCTTCTAATTGAAAAAAGTGAAAATTGCAAGGATCAATTAATTAATTTTTTTCATTAAGTAATCTCATTTTTGTGTAATGGAAGTCGAATAACATTCCACTGACGCAATCAATTAATGCTTGAAAATTGAAGTTTCTTTAAAATAACCCAAAACTCTAAGTGTATATTTGATAAACATATTTACTTAAATCAAGATAAAACTTCTCTCACATACTTACTTTAATTTGTATGAAATCATTCTCCTAATAAATTTCTAAATCACACTAAATGATAGGGGTTGGCTTATCTTATATTTAAATAAAAGGGGAGTAGGTCAGATATCTAATAGTTGAATGAATCTATAACTATAAGTTGACAAGCAAATAAACATTTATTACAACAACCCATTAATGTATTTCATAATCCTTTATCGAAAATGATTATTAAAAACGTCCATTCACAAAATCAAATCAATCTCTTGCTATCATGTATTCTTCTTAATGTAAGATTCATTTCATAAGTTAATATTTTTTATTAAAATTGTTTTATATCAAAGATGAAGGGTAGTAATTAAATTCAATAGTTGAAAAACAATAATATTATATATTATACTTGATATAAGAATTAGTTAATTTTTATTGTAAAAATTGAAAGTTATAATAAACATAATTTAGAAGTACTCATGTTTACCAATTTTTTAAAACAAGTTTACATAAATATTTTTAGAAGTGAGTTGGTTTTCTTGAACAACATAATGGGTCTGTTTGATAAAGCGGTGGAGAAATATTTTTATATTAATCTAGGTAAATATGTGGATGAGATTATCTCATTTTATAAAAAAAATAATGTTAAATGTGTTTTTGATGGATGGCAATCGTATTGCCAAACAGTGTAAATATATCACATTAGTCTTATGAAATTAATGAAATCAAATGCCCCTCTACCCCTACATCTCTCACATGCATCAATGAGGAGGAGGGGAGAGATTAAAACTTGCGCGTCAGGGAGCGATAACCTATAGCCTCATGGTACTTTCCAGTTCTTTTCATCCAAGAACTTGCTTTTGTTCTGACTTCCATGTCCGTCCCTCAGCAAGGAGCTCAGGTTTGACTCTTTTCGCAGGGACGGGCACAATGTCATAACCCTCTCCTAAACCCTGATTCCAAGGGATATTTTTTTTTAAATTTCTTTACCATGATCAATATTATTATGAGCAAAACAGAGTTGAAGATTTTATTCTCTCGATCTTTACGCTCTCTGAAATCCTCCGCTAACTACTCCCTTTCCTCATACTTGCTCAAATTTCCATGTACAATTGCTCGATACATCGCCACTTCTTCGGAGGACAATCTTGAAGGGTTGGTTCATCCTGATGACACTTTTTTACAGGATAGTTCACGCTCTCCCACCGATTTGGCAGAGGAATACTCGTTTTTGCGCAATGGGTTGTTGGATTCAAGTGCCGAATGCGGGCCTTCATCGCGACAGGTTTGTTCTGGTGAGTTGTCTGATGAGGCTGTAGTAATGTCGGATACTATTAGGAGCCATAGTGATGGGTTTGGTTATGAAACGCAGAAATTTCTCAGGCAGTTTCGGGGAAAATTGAATGAAACTTTAGTTTTAGAGGTGTTGAGTCTTGTGAAGGATCCTCACTTGTGTGTTAAGTTTTTTCTATGGGCGGGGCGTCAAATCGGTTATAGTCATACACTACCAGTGTATGACGCTCTTTTGGATATACTATGTTGTAACGATAATGAGAGAGTTCAGGAAAAGTTTTTACGAGAAATAAAAGATGATGATAACGAAATGCTCCGGAAGTTGCTTGATGTTCTGGTACGGAAGTGTTGCCGTAATGGGTTGTGGAATATGGCGTTGGAAGAACTTGGGAGACTGAAGGATTATGGGTATAAGCCCTCACGGACAACTTATAACGCCTTGGTTCAAGTTTTCCTTAAAGCTGGCAAATTAGATACCGCTTATTTGGTTTACAAGGAGATGTCAACATATGGATTTGATATGGATGGGTTTACTCTGAGTTGTTTTGCCTATTCCTTATGCAAAGCAGGGAGGTTAGGGGATGCTCTGACATTGATAGAGAAGGAGGAATATGTTCCTGATACTGTTTTTTATAATAGGATGATATCTGGACTATGTGAAGCTTCACATTTTGAAGAAGCTATGGATATCTTGAACAGAATGCGCTCTGACCGATGCATTCCCAATGTTGTGACTTACAGGAGTTTGCTTTCTGGTTGTTTGAAGAAAGGACAGCTGGGCAGATGTAAGAGAATTCTTAGTTTGATGATTACTGAAGGCTGTTACCCAAGTCGTGAAATATTTAATTCTCTAGTACATGCTTATTGCAAATCAAGGGATTACTCCTATGCCTATAAGTTGTTTAAGAAAATGAATAAATGCGGGTGTCAGCCTGGCTATTTGGTTTATAATATATTGATTGGTGGTATATGTGGCAATGAAGAACTGCCATCCTCTGATATGTTAGAATTGGCTGAAAAAGCTTACGCTGAGATGCTTAATGCAGGAGTTGTTTTAAATAAGATCAATGTTAGCAACTTTGCACGGTGTCTTTGTGGGGCTGGAAAATTTGATAAAGCTTTTAAAATTATACGTGAAATGATGAGCAAGGGTTTCATTCCTGATGATAGTACATATTCCAAAGTGATTGGTTTCCTTTGTGATGTCTCGAAGGTGGATAAGGCATTTGTGTTGTTTGAAGAGATGAAAAGAAACGGTGTTGTTCCTAGTGTTTATACATATACAATTTTAATCGATGGCTTCTGCAAAGTTGGTCTCATTGAACAGGCTCGCAAATGGTTGGATGAAATGGTGAGAAATGGCTGCACTCCTAATGTGGTGACTTATACTGCTCTTATTCATGCATGCCTGAAAGCCAGAAAGGTGTCTAATGCAAATGAACTGTTTGAGATGATGTTGGTAGAAGGATGCAAGCCCAATGTCATTACGTATACAGCTTTAATTGATGGCCTTTCCAAGGCTGGGCAGATTGAAAAAGCGTGCCAAATATATGCCAGAATGAGAGGTGACATAGAAAATTCTGATATGGACATTTATTTTAGGTCAAATGACAAAAGCTGTGATAAACCAAATGTTATTACACATGGGGCTTTGGTTGATGGTCTATGTAAAGCAAACCGGGTCGAAGAGGCCCATGAACTGTTGAATTCTATGTCTATTGAAGGTTGTGAGCCTAACCATATAGTGTATGATGCTCTTATAGATGGCTTTTGCAAGGCTGGAAAGCTTGAGGACGCCCAAGAGGTGTTTGCCAAGATGTCAGAGCGTGGATACAGCCCAAATTTGTATACCTATGGCTCCTTAATTGATGTGCTATTTAAAGATAAAAGATTGGATCTTGTTTTGAAGGTCTTGTCCAAGATGCTAGAGAATTCATGTGTTCCCAATGTTGTTATTTACACAGAGATGATAGACGGTCTCTGCAAAGTTGGAAAGACAGATGAGGCTTACAAGCTCTTGCTTAAGATGCAGGAAAAGGGCTGCAATCCAAATGTTGTAACTTATACAGCAATGATTGATGGGTTTGGGAAATTAGGTAAAATTGAAATGTGCCTTGAGCTGTTGAGAGATATGTGCTCTAAAGGTTGTGCTCCAAACTTTATAACCTACAGGGTCTTGATAAATCATTGTTGTTCCGCTGGACTTCTTGATGAGGCTTACAGACTTTTGGATGAAATGAATCAAACTTATTGGCCAAAACATATCTCAAGCTATCGTAAAATTGTGGAAGGCTTTAGCAGAGAATTTATAACCTCTGTTGGGCTTTTAAATGAGTTGGCTGAGAATGACTCAGTGCCTATGCTTCCCGTTTACAGAGTTTTAATTGATAATTTTGTCAAGGCCGATAGACTAGAGGCTGCTTTAAAGTTACTAGGAGAAGTTCCCTTGTCTCCAAGTTTTGAAGATGGCAATAAACATTTATATGCCTCATTGATTGAAAGTCTGTCACAGGCAAGTAAGGTTGATAAAGCATTCGAACTATATGCAACTATGATAAGTAGGAATATTGTTCCGGAGCTTAGTACATTTGTTCAGCTCATCAAAGGCCTTGCTAGGGTTGATAGGTGGCAAGAAGCACTTGAATTATCAGATAGTATATGTCAAATGGTTCGTCACCCTTCCTCTTTCTAAAAGCTCTTAGTTTCAAAACATTATTAGGGAGCATCTAAAAAATTTCCATCTTGACTCTAATATTTTGATTGGTTGTATGGTCGATGGTAATATTTTGTAGTTCACTTGTATTAGTTAATAGTGATTTTTCATTCCTTTAATATAATTTTATCACAATCTTAATAAAACAGAAGTTCATATTTCCCTCTTGGCTTAATCGAGTATACAAGCTTTCAGAGTATTTATTTCATGATTTTGGCATATTCAATTATATATTTTTCTTATTTTATTATCTTAGCAGGACATCCATTGGATTCTCAAAGAGGCCCCCAGTCAACATAAAACATCTGTTGCACAGACTGGAAGTGACTGTTGAAACATGATTACAGTCAGGAATAGGAAGATTTGGTCAAGCAGGTAAGAGAATTCCTTTCTTCACTGGTCTTTTGTGATGCCTTTCCACCCATTGGTACCTTCACTTGTGAATTACTTTTCTACAGTTGAGAAACTACAGCAATAAGGGCTATAGAAGCAATTGTTCTTTGGAGAAATTTTGGAAAGATTATTTTCATATTCCACTGATGTCCAACTCTGCGTAGAGGCAGCAGTAGTCATAGGAGTTCTCCATGTAATTATCATCTTCTAGACATCTATACAACAATGCACAAACGTCAATTTTTAATATCACCATGACTTAGTGGTTCGTTCCAATACAACTTCTGGAAAATAGAGGAAAATGGCTTAGTGGTTCGTTCCAAGACAACTTCCAGAAAATAAAGGGAAAAATGGCTTTGTAATGATTGATGAAGTGGCCCGAATTACCTCTCTGGATTCAGGGTCAGGCAATGGTTGAAGGGGCCTCAATATAACCTTTCAGATGGTAGCTTATTTCCTAGTCTTCTGAAAATTTCAGAGCTTAATATGAAATGGTTTGAATCTTTATCATCAGCGATTCACTTCTAATAGTTTTGCTAGTTGAAATAATGAATTTGCATGTTTTGTTGAGAATTAAATAGATGCGGTTTGTGGGCAAACATGGGAATGGTGGAGCACTTGATTGGTTCTTCCCTTCCCACATTTGGTATAGAAAAGATTAAAGTAATGACTGTATCATCGGTGAAATTCTCCAGATAAATAGCTCTCTGAGATTTATATGAAATGGTGTGAAGCTTCATTAGTTTTGGTGGTTTAAATGGTGAATTTGCATGTTTTGCTAAGAATTACATACGGTTTGTGGGCAGAATGTGAATGGTGGAACACTTGATTGGTCCTTCTGTTCTTGCAGGTGACATTAAAAAAAAAAAAGATTAAAGGATTGTATTGTTGGTGAAGTTCTTTAGATAAAATAACTGATTTATTGATGATGATTGTATCATTGGTAATTTTGTTAATTTAGCCTATGTTCAGTGTGTTATGATAAGAAACACTTTGGATTGAGGAAATGGAAACTTGATGAGCAGCACAGTACAGTAATTATTATGCACTTATCTGGGTCGTGTGAGAAGGAACTCACAGTGGATGGTAGATTGTGATAGCTTATTGGATTTGAATGGATTGTGTGTTATGTAAGGATTACGTTATCTGATGAGTGATGGCTATCTGTAAATTTTAGTGCCCTGATTGCTGTTTGGTCATGATTTTGTTTCAGCATGGTCGAGGCTTTTTTGAACCAGTGTGCCATGGGATGTTGGTCTTGTTGGTAGTCTTGCATTTTCATTAAGTTCCTTGTTGGTTGGATTGACATTGCTTGTAAATTTCTGTGGCGGACTATTAAGAGAAGTCAAAACAATTGCTAGGCTTGCTTGTTGATGCCAAGGTAGTTAAACAATCAAATCAGTAATTATTTTATCACCAGTACTTTTCTGAAACATATTTGATTCATATAAAGCTATGAGAAACATGTCATGGGTGGTAAATAATGATCCAAGGACACGGAAATACTTGGACTTTGAGCATCATCAAATAATTACTCACCATAAAATTGATTTAGGCCTTTGCAAGCCACATTTGTTCGTAACCTCCCCCCTCAAAGAAAATTAAAAAAAAATTTCCGAATTTGAAGTATTATTAACTTGTTATAAAGTTGCTGCCTAGCTCCTATTACTGCCTGTAATTTTGGAGAATGAATTTCTTATCTATTCATAATCAGGAAAGGGATATATATACATGAGTAGGAGCCTAGGCATTAATGGCTCATAATGACGTAATAATATCCTAATAGAAAGATAGCTGATTCTGTACTATTTATATTGATGACATGTCCTAATACTCCTCTTCAAGTTGGAGTATAGATGTCAATCTGGACCCCATTAAGGCCTTTCGTAAGCAAATCCCCTAGTTGATTTCCAGGCCTCACATGTCCTGTAGTCTTTGTGAGTAATTATTTCCAAATCTTCTCACGGAAATACTTGAAATACTTGAAATAAAGTTTTCCTTAATCTTCTCACGGAAATACTTGAAATTGATTTATAGGCTGTAGAAATAAAGTTTTCCTTAATCTTCTCACGGACAAAGTAGCAATCAACCTCAATATCTTTTCTGCGTTCATGAAATACGGAGTTGGAAGCTATGTGTAGAGCCTCTTTGTTATCACACCACAACTTTGCTGGTAGTGAAGTTCTGAGACCAACTTCCTTCAGTAATTGATATAACCACACAATCTCACACACAGATTGTGCCATGGCCCTGGATTCTGTTTCTCTGCTAGATCGAGATACCACATCTTGCTTCTCACTCCTCTAGGATACTAAATTTCCACCCACAAAGACACAACACCCTATAGTGGGCATCTGTAATGGGCACTTTGACTGGAAAGAAAAGGAAGAATAAAATAATAAGAGATTGCAGACATTGGCAAGGTTTTTCTTCTTGTTTTTTTTAATAGTGCAGATAGATTCATTTGCAAATGTGAATATATTGCCCTTTCTTTTGGTGCGTCAGCTTCGGTTCTTTGTTCTGATCTCAAAGACTCATTGCTGGTTGGGCATCTGAAACTGCTTGCCATGTTCATTCTCAATTAGATTCAATGGTCCTTAACTCCTTGTACATTTTTATTCTATTGCACCCCTTTTGGTAAATTGGAATTTCCGTGAATTTTTAGGGTTCTTGGCTTGCGTTGAATGGGCATTTGGCTAGGAGAAAAGGGAGTGAAGATTGAAAAAAAAATGAACAGAGAGAGGGAGATATTGAAGATTTTTTTATATATATGTCTATTGTCTAACATATATATTGCATAACAATTACTTTTTAGCACTTCTCTCTCTCTTTTATTTCTGTTAGTTTGTTTCCTTATTCAGCTTAGAGAGTCAATCTTGTTTTTGTTATCGTTTCCCTTGTATTTCACCATGAATAGGATATAGGATGTTTTCTAATTTCAAACCATGTACCCAGATTTTGAGGCATTTGGAATTGGCTGTTCTGCTACCACCATTCACCAGCCTGTTATTTGCAGTCGCACAAGTTTGTGAAGAATAAATGATTAAAAGCATGAACAAACCCGAGCTGCCTTCTTGGTGTGAGGTATCAGAGCGCAGAGGATTTGATACATTTCAATGATCACCTTTGGCTCAATGATAGTGTTTAACTCTGAACAAAAGAATGACTACAACCTTTTGATGACACTATCATTCATTCAAATGGTTCATGAATGTTCTCTGATGGAGACTTGGTAGTATGTGATACCAAGTCTCACATTGAGTAGAATGAGAGAACCTCAAATTGGCTCTATTTCATTATAGTCCATCCATATATTAATTCCATTAATTTAATATCCCTTTCTTTGGTATCATTGAGATAAGAGATGTTTCCCATCCCATTTTGATACCCATCAAGTGGTATTATAGCCAGGCTTACAACCTCTTTGGAGAGGGTTATCCACGGAGGGTTCTGACCGGCAAGAGGTTGAGTGAAGTGCCGTGGAGTGCACCGCTGAGATGTCGGTTTTCCGTGGGGGCCAATTGATGGAGACATATTAATATGGGATACCAAGTCTCACATTGAATAGAATGGGATGCTTAATGGAGTATTTAAGTGGGTTGGTTTTCCCACCTCAATACCTGGCTTTTGGGATGGATTCCCTAACCCACTTTGTTACCCATGACTCTTTAGTCACTTGTTATGGCATCAACTTTAACAATCACTTTCAGTGATCCTAGAGCGCTCGTGTTTCTGCTACAAAGGGAAGTATGATTTTGTGTCTAGTGTTACTGCATCACCAAGTCCCTGTGATCCCAACGCAAAATTTGGGAGTTTGTAACAATATGATCACATCAACTATGAAGGAATTTGGTGGCAGCTTTCTCTTTTACAGGTCAGACAAGGAGATCTGGGAGGTTGTCATGGAGACATGTTTGCCTTTGGATGACACTGGTGACATAAATCTCTCCTTGCAACTTATGGATTAAGAATTCTCGCAGCAAAGCAAGGTCTACTCAATATGACTTAGGAGTGATTGAAACCTTTTACAGGAATCTTCCTCATGATCAAGTCATGTGTTGGGGCAAGGAAATTGCATTACAAACGAGATCTTATATTTAGAATTGTAATTAGTATGTTTGAAATGCCAATTTATTTGTAGCAGTGATGCAGCCTGCTACAAGAAGCTTGAATTGCAGAGGTGAAGCAGAAAGTAACTTGCTTGGGGGGCTCCAAACCCTGGCAAGTTATTGAATCATTAGCCTCAGTGGCACACAGTACTCAGATCAATCATTAGAAGCAGATGTGTCGGAAGTCATGGTGCGATTCTTTTCATAAGGTCGGACACAATGAAAGGACTGAGAATCTTAAACCCATGGCTTAATGGTAGCTACTAGCTAGTGAAAAGAAATATCAACCTGAGCCTGCCTCTTTTAGGCAAGAATGATTGGAGCTACCCCATAAAGTGTTTGAAATCAGGAACACAGCACCACTGAGAAAGTTGTTTGGGCAGATATCCTTGCCTAGGGAAGTGATTCATAGTGCGAAAATCCCTATGCTTGGGTTGTAGAATTGGGAGAAACATGACATGATTGGCATCGCCTTTGTTCAGAAGAAGCCCCGTTTCTCCCCATTGATGAAAGTGAAGTTGGATTCAATTGCACAAAATCCAAGGTATGCAATTTTTGTCATGTTCTTGTTATCATTGCTTGACAATAACCGTATAAATACAATAGTTTTACATTAGTTATCAAGAACTTAACACTCATTTATTTGGGCTTAAGATTGGCTATGAAACATGTAAACTTCATAAGTGTGTGCGTGTTATTTGGGGGGACATGGAAGACATTTCTCATGTAGAATATCTTGTTTTTTTTTTTAAATTCCACTCTCTATTCCGTTTCATTTCATTTCGGAACCACACACGGATGTATGGATTGCTGATGTATCCCTATCCCAAGTTGGTGGCGAAGTGAGAACTTATGTTGATTTGATCTTCAGAAATGTTATTTTCACCCGAAAACTTACTATCAGTTCGCTGCCAAATAGCAAAGTTGAAAGGATTTAAATTGCAGCACTAACTTTGCTAAACTGGTTGCCCTTTTCAGGTATTGACTTCCAGAAGGAAAATTGGAAATGCTAAGGATGACAAGTTTGTTGCCAAGTTCAAGAACGTCACAACTAGAATGGTTAGGTTACTCTAGGCGCAAGGAGGGAGAGGTGCCGAGCTCACCAGATCAGGATGTCATCGACCTTGCCATCGTCTAGCCACTGAAGACAGAGATGGCAGAGGAAGGAGGTAGGCTGTTGGTGGCGGAGTTACCGCATAGGGATGATATTGGCCTTTTGCAATCCCAATCCCAACCCTCCTGTGCCTCCTTCCAAATAGGGCCTAGTAATATCATATTGGTATTGGATTTAGATCTTGTGCCTTCATTAAATAGACATACAGCATTTCTTTATTGAAAGATTGAAAATAATCGAGTAAAGGAGAGAAAGAAAGAAAAAGTTTAGTGTTTGCATAATTTATTCTTTGGCATCACCATTGCAGATTTTCCTGCCAAAACTACTGAGTGAAAGTGACTCTTGTATTTTATACATGAAAAGTAATAAACAGCTAATGTAGAACATTATAAATGTAGTATAACACGTTAATACTCCTTCAGGCCCTATGGAAGACCTAGTTTATAGTGGAAATTGATACTTTTAAATGCAAGACTTGCAAAATGTATTACAAACTATATCTTATATTTAGGATTTTAGAGTATCCTTTTTCCCCCTTAGTTTTGTGATACCAAATGCAGCATGCAGGCCAAGTTCCTTCCCAATCTCTATCTCTTGTATTAACAAAAGTGTATTTGTAGCATTCTAGAAAAAGAAAGGATATACTGCCATATCAAAGGAGTATATGAATTTCATATACTACAATTTTTCTTCTTATTTTATTCCTCTCTTTTGGGAAATTTAGTTGATTTTATTTCCCTTATGTGTGTCGTGGGTTTATGAAGAGGGAAAATGAATTTTAAAATGTGAGATAAATTAAAATAGAATTTAATTAGAGACTGGTTTAGGAATGGGTTCATCCATAGATGGTCAAAAATAAGTTATGAATAATCATATCATAGGTCTTTATCATTGAATGACATTTGATTTACTTAAAAATTCATTTACTTGATAATAATGGATGAGAATATGAATATATATAACAGATATATATCTTAATATTATCCCAAAAAAAAATTATATCTCAAGAAAAAGCAAATTAATATGGTTAAAAGATTTCATTAATATGGTTCGTTTGGACTCTTGTTTGAAAATGTATGTTTTGTAGTAAAATCTAGATTTTGTTTAAGTACTCACATTTTTTAGGTTGGAAATTTAAATTTTAAAAAATTTATTTTTTTATCAAATTACATTATATTTTATATTAAAATTTTTCTTTTCGTAAAAACCAATAACTTTCTAAATAAAATCATCTTTTAAAATTTAAGTTTTACTTTAAAATTTATAGAAATTATTCTTCAAAATCTATATTTACCTCATGAAAACTATTATGCAACATACTTCAAAACTAACTCTAACTGGTTGAAGTTAAATTCTTTTTGCCACAAAAATTGTATATACAATCGTACTTGCAATTATGAAAGGGAAATAATGTAAGCGCGGAGTGGGAGCAAAACTGCATAACCGACGAAGACAACCTACTGTCCTTTGCCCATCTACAGGTGTTACGTGGGTGTACCAACAGGTGAATCAGAATCCTTCTTCTTCGATCCCTCTCATTCTCTATTGTTTCTTTCATAGAATCTTTTGCGATCTTCAGAATTCGTAATTTTGAACCATCTCCAATAGGTGTATCTGGGAACTGCAATTGATGGCACATGCTTGTGTCAACTTCCATGAGAATAAAATGTATCGTAAGATAAACCCATTTTGTGCCCATCGGTTTCGACAACTTATGAATGTCTTTACTGTGTCTCTCAATTAGTGAGTTGTAACAATTTTATTTTTTTTCATGATGAAAAATTTGAACAATTTGAATATATTGGAATACGAAGATAACTGGGGTTTTTGTTTGTTACTAGCTTGAAGAAATTGTTGCAGTCTCCCTGCTGCTAGTAGACAGATAAAGCGGAAGAATTGGGCGAAATTGAGGGGAAATAATAGAGATGTATTTGAAGAAGCCACTTTGGAGTGAAAAATTTCAAGAAGGGAAAGGAGAATCAACAGACTCTGATGGAGATGCACTGGCCTCTTCGGCAGTGGGGGAGCTGGTAAACTCTCTTAACCAACAGAGAGTATACAGGGAAGTAACTCTTGCTCTTAGAACAGGTCTCAGAGATGCTTGTGCTGAGTTCTCATTCCTTCGGGTCCGTGGACTCCATTCTATTCTCAAGTTCCTCCGCAATGTGGCTGAATCTGATGAAACTATTGACCTCTTCAATCAAACCCAATATATTCCCGAACTTCAAGGTAAGTGAGTTGTGTTGATTGGGAGATTCCTGGTTTTAGTCTGTTTGTTTTTCAATGTCAGCTGGTTGTGTCTACGCAGTGGTTCCAGTGATCTTTCAACACTCTCTGCAAGAGGCAGGAGATGACAACAATGATGATCGGGTGGCGAATTTGAATCATATATTTGGTGTGGAACCAATGAAGATAACAAGTCCATCAACTGATGCTGAAGTTGCATTGGCTCTTCGAGTATTGGAAGGCTGCTGTTTGCTTCACCCCCAGAGTACCTCTCTTGCCCATCAACACAAGGCAATTCCGGTATGAATGCATTTTTCTATGCAATAGCTTTTAACATTTCTGATGTCAAAGAAGAGATATGGAACTGGAAGAATGTTTTCTTATTTTCCATTACTTGTACTCATCCATGATAAGGAGGCTTGATATGATACTTGATGTTTTGATGAGACTGAAGACTTTTTATTATGAATTAAGTTTGTAACGGCAATGCAGAAGCTGCTGAAATCATTCGAAAAAAAAAACAGAATTTAGCAAAATACTACCTAATGTTTTTAATATAAGACCCAATTGACTAACCTGAGGAAATTAATGAAGCTAAAGAAATTACTTTATATTTATAATGTTTCTCCAAAATAATTTGTCTGACTCATAAACTGATATTTAATCTAATAGTTACATAAGTATTTTGGAGAGATAATATTATATATGTTATAATTAAGTTATTTAGCTTTTTAAATCTCTCAAAATTAGTCAATTAGATCTTATACTGAGGATTAGATGTAATACATAATATGCTTAAATGTGGAGCAACAAATAGAGATGCAAGATTATGTCATACAACCTTACAATTGCTTTATCTAACATTTCACCTTCTATGTAAGTTTCTGTTCATAGAACTGTTGTTAAAGATTAATTGGGGCGTTTTTGTTTCAAATATTCACAAATTTTGAAGAATATTTTATTCTCAGCGCAAACAAGCTTAGTGAACAGATTATTCTCCTCAAGAATATGTTGGATGGAAGCTTTCTCTTAAAATTGCCAACCATTATCCCCCTTAGAGTTAGACAATCTCTTTCTGTCTCTCTGGTTACAACATCCCCAAGCTTTGTATTCTACTGTTGTTTGTTCCTTCATTACGTTCTTTGGGAGTATAAATATCGAAGTATACATGCACAAATGATGTAAAATCAAAATATTTAGAATAATATAATAAAACCCTCCAATTGTTTTGAACAAGGAGTGTCCTTTGAGTTATTAGAATAAACCCAAAGAGAAGCATGCAAATAATTCTATCCCATTCAGCAGGCCCATGTAAATAATATTCATTCAGTTTTAGTCTTTGCACTGCGACTAAATGCATAGACAGAGGGAATCTAATTTCTTTTATCTTTGCAGGTTTTGATGAATATATTATCCACTCGGGGAGTACTTGAGCAAGGCGCATGTTTGGATGCTCTAATCTCTATAATGGTGGATTCACCGCCCAATCAGATGGTAGAAATCTTCCCTGATGTGTGGACTAGTTTTTCTCATAGGTCAAAACACATTAATACTAGTCTTTGCCAAGGATTCACCAATAAGTAATTCAGTGGGCAATAGTCTTAAATTCCTGTATATCATGGATTTTAGATACATGATATCGGCTCAAATATATAGGAACTCAAGATCCCCTGTTTTCAATTTTCCAGATCAAATTTATACTTAAATTCATCATTCATGGTTTACCAAAATCTTAGTATATAAAATTTTTGCAAAGTGATCTTATTTTTCTGCGGTTCTATTTCTGTTTGAAGAAGCTAAAATAACGAGTTATTGGCTTTAACTTCAAGACTTGCCAATAAATGTCGGAAAACCTTTCATCTTGATACTTGGCTGAGAGTTTGTCTGAGGTTTGATGGGCACCTCTTAAAAGTTGTATCTCTTTTGCTTATGATTTATTAGGAGTTTGAGAAATGTAATGGTATCATGGAAGTTGCGGACCTCATACGAGACAAACAATCTTGATTTATTCTTTTTGCAACCAATCTCACTTCTATTCACGTTTTTTGGAATGATGAACTTGCCAAATAGTCACAATATCGATAATTATTTATATTTGGGCTCCCTGCTTTGGAGGTTGCAATTGATATGTCCTTTTACTCTGGATTAGCTTACCTTCCAATTTATTGTTTCTGAGCCTGTTTGGGAATGTGGTGAAAAAAATGATTTTATGTAAGCCGAGATAAATATATAGAGGAGATTATCTCATTTTGCAGAAAAACACTGTTGAACGGGCTTTTGACTTTTCCAAACGGAATGCTAAATAAGCCCTCTATTATGTTGGATGAAACTATCAGATTTAATTTCCAAAACACATTATATATGGATGTGATGTATTTTCCAACTTAATGAAAATGACTATATGCACTATGTCTTGTCTTGTGTGGCTTCGCATTAATGCTGGGGACAATTCTTTTGTGAACGAGAATTTCAAACACCTGCACACTTCCAACTTAATGCAGGTTGAAATGTGGGGAGTTTTTGTTGCTTCTTATAGGACATGTCAATGGAAGGGATAGGGCTCCTTTGGCATCAGTACATGAAGATATAAGGAACCTGCTTGGGGAGAAATCAGCTTCCTTAATTTGGGCAGCAAGTCAGTTTGGGTCAACTCTTGATCCTGAACAGAGACTAACGGCTCTACAGATCCAGGCCCGCAGGGTGCTTGAGTCGTTGAACTTGTACTGAATTTCTTGTGGCACATGAGAGCAAAGTTTTGAGCTTAAAGGTAGCTAACTATTTATTACCCCTCGTCGCTAAACTACACCCTAGTGGCTTATATGTGTACTAAATTTGATTATAGTAATACTGTCAGTGAAATCGCTAGCAATTTAATCGTTACTATTGGCATTCTGAGTTGTTCTTGTCTTGGTAACAATTTTCTTTTAACACTTTATGTCTACATAAGTTTTTCAGTGCGCTTTTAGGACTCAAGTGAATTCAAGTGTTCAGAGTTCATAACTTTTCACTCTCCCAAGAAAATTTTAACTCTGCTGGTGAATATCAGCGAGTGTCATTTCACATGTGCCATGGGCGTGCAGAGATTTGTGTAAGAAGAGATCATATGTTCAAAATCTCACATTCATGGATTTTAACCTAAACTAGATAACTAATTTATATAAACAAAGAAAATTAGTTGGTTATTCAAAGAATTCAAAGAAGCAAGCAATCTTTCAACGAATGATAGCACCTATAGAGTACTTTCTTCTGCGACTCTTGTCCAGATATTGTACGATCATTATTGATGAAAATTTTATTTTTCTATGATTTCTTAACAATGAATTTCCAACCTCAAATTTGAGACTTCAATTATGTAAGCCAGCATACCTCCATCAGGATGATACCCTGTCCTTTGGGAATCCTTATTTGATCCGTATCCCCACGGAAAAAAGGGAAACCAAGAATTCAATTTCAAATTCAAAGTGTACCTGAAACATGACACTATATGCACGAAACGTTACATTTGTTCCTGATGACGTCCACTTAATCAAACCACAGGTTATTACCATCAATTCAGCCTCCAAAAAATCCCAGTGACATTAATGGAACACGGAAATCAAGTATAAATTAATGCTTTTTAAAAGGCATTAGGACCATATTTATGACAATAAGCTTTCCTAAATTAATTAATGGCAATAACATCTAACGGCAGAAATGAAAGTTGATTATATTCTGCTCTTCTTTAAAAATGAAAAATAATAGTATATGACACAGACAGAGATATCCAGGAGTCAACCCACAATAGTAAAAAATTAGGAGGGGGATTCTGGTTTTTATATATTTGTCACAGGATTCTTCAGCTAAAATATGACACGTACAAAATGGTTAAGAGTCAATAATGTTATTGATTTGAAATTCCACATGCACTACTTTCATCGGAGAACCCAAATTTCGCACTTCATCATAACCCAACCGCAGTCATGAGTTTCAGCAGTAAAGGACTTAATGCTCCTTCTTCTCCCCACGTTTCCTTTTGAGTGATCCACTCAGAGCAGCCTTGGTTTTCGCCCACTCTTTCAACGAAGCAGCACTCCTCATAAATGAGCATGTTTCACCTATTTTAACCTCTGTAGTGGATGTTTCATTTGTGTGTGTGTCACATGTTTCCTTGGTTATCGGAGCAGGAGCAACAACTTTGCCAGCAACATGTTGACTCTTTTCCGGGGTCCTCCTGGTCATGTTCAACCCATCTCCAACAGATTCAGCGGTAGTATGCTTAGCCAAAACATTATGCTTCTTTTCCGGGCTACTCTTTGCCAAGTTCAACCCATCTCCAACAGATTCATTGGTGGATTCCTTGGCCAGATCAAAATATTTACCATCGCTAGAACCAGCAAGGTCCTCCTCAGCGGGCTCTTTTGCCACTGGTTTCTCAGAAGACATTCCAGGAAAAATCTGGGATATGCTGAATGAATTGTTATTCTGACCAACCAGTTGTGTCCAAGATTGTTTTTGCTTCCATGCAACACCTCTGCCTGACTCTTTGGACGTGGCATTTTGTATGGTAGGTTGTGCTTCAGCAAGCTTTTCCGTAACTTCTGCCTCGGCAGGTTCAATTTCCTGGACTCCCTCCATCACAACGTGCTCAGTTTTATTCTGTGCTGATTCAGGTTCACAGAAACCATCAGATCCTTGATTTTCAGTAGACTTAGAGTCTAGCGGCATATGGGGGGCACTGAAACAACTGCTGCCTCCATTACCAAGAAGTTCTTTCCATGAAGATTTCTGAGACCATGAAACTTTAGTTGGTTCCCTAAAACCGCCTAATT